>CM034540.1:63013696-63137737 GCA_020002185.1 Paraescarpia echinospica | reverse complement strand
TGTCTGTTCACTCACTCACTCACTCACTCACTCACTCACTCATCCTTCGTGTCTGTTCACTCACTCACTCACTCACTCACTCACTCACCCTGCGTATCTGTTCACTCACTCACTCACTCACTCACCCTGCGTATCTGTTCACTCACTCACTCACTCACTCACTCACTCACCCTGCGTATCTGTTCACTCACTCACTCACTCATTCAATCACACAAGCCCTCACTCACTCACGCCCTCCCTTCGTCGCTTTTCTAACATTTTATCTTTTCAACATGTTACCGTGGTAACATTTTCGTATTTTAGTGCGTTCAATTCATCTCGCCATTCATTTCTTTGCTTGCACTTGAACCACAAACACCTACATCATGAGCTTATCTACTGTTCTACTGGCTGCCAACAAGTCCACACCATCACCGTTCCAGTGCCCAAATTGCAAGAGACATTTCTCACGTCGGGAGAACTTGAAACGGCACATTGCCTCCATTCACGGTGGACGATTGACAAACACCACGTCACTGGATTCACTTGTCTCGGGGCCCACTATGACACCTGTGTCTCTGGCCCCAGCAACAAGCTCGACATTCCAGTCTCCATCTCAGGTGACCATGGAGTATACAAAGAAGATGGCGCTGGTCGATCCACGTATTTTGGAAAACATTCAACCTCAACGTCCTTCTCCGGCTAATCCTATCGAAAGGGTTTTGCAACGACTCGACAATGAAATGCTAGACATACTAGAACGAAACGATATACACGAGAGGGAAAAAGTTATGTTGTATAACCAGGTGTTGAATCGGTACAACGATCTTTCCGACAAACGTATCCAAGAACCCGTGCGTGTGGTCATCGAAAAAATTCCCAGTGAAGAGAAAAACAAAGTACAACCTGCTAACGAAAATGAAGTCGTCGAAAAGGAGAGTATCGAAAACGAAATCATCGACAGCGTTCCAAAAACTATGAAGCAGAAAGTACGAAGACTACTCGATAAAATGAAAGGGGCAATAAGTTGGAATGATCGTGGCGAGATGATGTACAGAAACAAGGCGGTTCCCGGAAGTAATATCGTGGACCTTGTGAATGACGTGTTGAGAAAACGGAAGTCGTTTGAACCGGTGGGATGGGAAACCTTTGCTCGTGGTCTAAAGGATGTCAACACGCCAATGGATTTAGTGGGTAATCTCGATCGTTGGCTTTACATGCAGACAGCGTCAGTGGACGGCGACATATCAAAGGAAACCAGCATTCCGTTTGACAGTGGTCGTCGTCGGAATCGTAGACGACCTGCATCGTCGCGGCGCGCAGCTCATTCGGCGACACCTTTGCAAATCACACGTTGGGAACCTTATTAGCATTACCGATTTGAAATCTACAGGAACAGTGTGCAAGATATATTATATGTGAAATATTCAAATAAAAAAATTGTATCTTGGGTGTCTGAATAAAGCATTTCACAAACGCACATATGGTGTCGACTTTTTTATTGCTTAATTAAGGTAATACAAGAATGTGCATGCCAACATTACATGCAAACGTTACTTGGCACTCTTAACAAAATCGAAAACACGACAGTCATTGTTCACTAAATCGTTCCCGAAAGTGTTCACAAACGTCTTCGTAGGTACGCCTCGACTTCGGTGCAGCAAGTACACGACACAGTATTGTCCACACACGTTAGACAGCGGGCTCTGAAGCGTTCTCTTGTTGAAAGTCCAAGTCACGCAGTTGCTCTGTAGAAAATCCACGAATTCGTCGTGTTGAGGTGGCAAACCGTAGGAGTCGAAGTAATCTCCACGTCCGTCTTTTGCGATAAACATGCAGATCCAATGTTGACCCGGTTCATTGCTCGAATGAGTGTTGCACACGAAAGCTGTCGGATAGGTCGTCATAGGAGTAGTGGGTAACCCGTCTTTAGGTAGTACGCCTCGAACAACGGTTCTAGTGTAAGCATCCGCCGCAAGGAGTCTTTCTATCTGTGCCGTATCCATCAGTAATCGTAGACGACGTTTCTGTTGCGGTCAATCTCCAAAACCGTCTCGAATTCTCCGTAGACGACGACGTTGATCGTTTGGTCGAGAGGTTGATTAAAGTGCATCTCGACTCGTAGGTTGCCTTTATGTACCAAAGTGAAATGGGGACCGTCACAACAATCTGGTGTGATGTCAAACGCAAACAGGGTATATCCTTTGCCAAACTCGTCACGACTGATGTTGTTTCCCTCGTCTTGAAACATCTTTCCCGTTCCAGCAAATAGATTACTGTAACTTCTCACGTAGGAACCATCGTTGAAATTAGGTTGGAGTGGTTTCGCAGGAACTTGTTGCCCGTCGACGTACAATGCAAGAAAGTTCAAGTTGTTGTGTTTTACGTGGAACGGATTCTTGGCGAATGTTCCGTTGTATGCGTCGTTGTCTATACAACACAAGACTATTCTCTTGGGTAAGACACCCAAATAAACGTTTTCGTGAGTGTGCGACATGGCACCTCGGGGTATGGAAAATACCTTGCAATCGACTCTTCGCAACGGATACTTGGCCGTTCCGTTTTGTAGCGCTTTGATGTGACCCATCTGTACGGCAGGATTCAGTTTAGCTTTTCGCGCAAACAAAATTGCTTCGACTATGCGTACCTTGTAATCGGCATTGTCACCACCAGCACCCATGAGTGCAAAAGCATCCTTGCTCTGTACTAGTCGAATTTTCACGTCGACACCGTTCAATAGATAGCGGTCTTGAAAGAAGAGGTCGACGTGTAGACGGCCCATCATATCGACGATTCGACTACCGGAAATATAGGTCTTTCTTTTTTGCAGCCCCATGTTTGCGTCGTCGGTGGCATCCATGTGTCCAGCCGTATCTTTGTACCACAAGGCACTAGTCAGTTGACTCTTCTTTGCTTCTGCTCCGTGACTCAGTAACGTTTCTATGTACGCTCGATAAGGATAGGTATTCGTTGAAGGTGTGACGAGGGTACCGTTCAAAGACACGTCGACTTGACTAAACAGAGAATGCATCCAGTTGTTTACTGGTCCAACAGCTGCAGCTTGAGCGATATCGTCCCCGTTTCCTTTGACTACACGTGCTCGCACCAACAGGTAAGTATTGGCCACGTCCAGGTAATCGTCTCCCGATCCGGGCAATAAGAATTCGATAGGACCACCCGAACCTATCGAGGCGACAGGTCGATGCTCGATCCACTGTGCATGTTCGATACTCGTTTGTGTCGTCGGTAAACTAAATAGGTCCAATTCGCTTTTGACTCCCTCACACGACAACTGGTGGACAAAAGCCATGTCTAGTCGAATATGTCGTCTCGACGCGTCTTCTGTCGTCTGCGTCTCTTGGCGACACTGGCTAGGGTTCTCGTCGGCTTGCGTTTTATAGGAGCGTTGCGTATGCCAGGAGGGCCACTGCTTCCCAACACTCTACTGATCATGTCCTTTCCGGTTTCTTTCGCACGCCTCTTTGCAGATTCTTTAATGCTCTGTCCAGACAACACGTCACCGGCCACACCCAAACCTGTCTTTAACGCTCCTTTTCCCAAAGCGAGTGCGCCTCTTTTTATGAGTGGCATAGCACTTCGAATGAGACCACCGAACAAACTACCTAGACCGTGACCTCGTTGCACCCTTGCACCAACAAACACGGGCAACCCGTTACCGACTTGTCTGACGTAATAGTCTTCGTAAGAACGATTACGACTCATGTTTCAAAAAATGATGGTTTGCGGCGTCGAAAGTGAAGTGTTACCGTCACTCTACCTCGCTCGAATGGTACGCGACGGCCCGTGTCGTCTCTTATATCGATCTCGATGGTCGTAAATTCTTTGTGCAAGACGGGAACGTATTGTACATTATCAAAACTTTTTGACACCACGTCTCCGTGATTTCCTTCTATCGGTACAAGCCTCAACAGAGGGACTACGGTATGCCCGACCACACGTGATTCAACAACGTCGGTGTAGACGTACAGCGAGTAAAATCCCTGCGCCATGTCTACAACGGAATCGGCTTCTTTGCGGAAGGTGTACTCGTCGTTATTTGGTGTATCATACACGATGGACGACACCTTGAGATCTATGTCTTTTTTACCTAGCTTGTCCTCGCGTGTATCCGTTGCTTTGGGACTGGTGACGGCGGACGGGTGAAAACCTAGTATGGACTGCATGGCGCTCTGAAAAGGTATGTTGAACACAGTGTGGGGTGTCATGTACAAGGTCACCCGCTGAGAAATGTCGCTGTAGATAAATTTTGCCTTCATTCCGTCCTTTGACATCCTCGCCAGAGCTTTGTTGATGTTGTATATCAGTATGACCGGACTGTAGTAATATCCATGCTCGATTTTGGCAGTGTTGTAGAGTCCCGTGTGATCCTGTTCATTGAGGTAGAACCTATTGTCTGCCTCACGAACGTTGTACCAACTGTGCGGGTATTGAATCTCCACCAGTCCACATTCCCACTGACCGACTAAACTGATGCGTTGCGGCAAAGCCGTGACATAGTGGGTCAACGTGTTGTCGGGATTTAACTCCATAGATGCGTTGCTGGGCAATGTCAGGTAAAAATCAGACGACATGGTCACCGCGTTTCATAGACGGATTAGGTAACTGCTCAACAACTTGCCCCAACAAACACGGGCAATCCGTCACCGACTTGTCTGACGTAGTAGTCTTCGTAAGAACGATTACAACTCATGTTTCAAAAAATTATGGTTTGCGTCGTCGAAAGTGAAGTGTTGCCGTCACTCTACCTCGCTCGAATGGTACGCGACATCCCGTGTCGTCTCTTATATCGATCTCGATGGTCGTAAATTCTTTGTGCAAGACGGGAACGTATTGTACATTATCGAAACTTGTTGACACCACGTCTCCATGTTTTCCTTCTATCGGTACAACCCTCAACAGAGGGACGACGGTATCCCCGACCACACGTGGTTCCACAACGTCGGTGTAGACGTATAGGGAGTAAAAACCCTGCGCCATGTCTACCACAGATTCGGCTTTTTTAACGTAATAATAATCTGGTCCTTCTTCTTCGGGTGTGGTATAAACAGCCTGGCTTAAACCTAGCAAATGCTGAAGTTTCAACGAGTACACTGAGAATGAGATGTTTTCTATCATGTGTATAGTCACTTTTTGTGTGGTGTCACTGTAGCTTAGTTTTATTTCCTTTTCTTTTATCGGTGACTTTATGATTCTGTTGATTGCACGAATGAGCGCTTGGGGACTATCGTAGTGGCCTGCCTCGATATTCACCACATAAGTCGTACCATCGGCCTTCACGGCAAAATAAGTTTCCTCTTCTCTCACGTTGTACCAACTGTGCGGGTATTGAATCTCCACCAGTCCGCACTCCCACTGACCGACTAAACTGATGCGTTGAGGCAAAGCCGTGACATAGTGGGTCAACGTGTTGTCGGGATTTAACTCCATAGACGCGTTGCTGGGCAATGTCAGGTAAAAATCAGACGACATGTTCACCGCGTTTCATAGACGGATTAGGTAACAGGTACCCCAGGCAACTGCTTAACAAAGCCGTCCACAGATTAGAGTTTCCGTCTACTTTAGTAAGGTTGTAGATACTGACCAATATAACGGTGTACAGTATGACGATTTGGCAGAAAAAGACGATTTCCGATTTCGGGCACGTATTTCCAAACAACACCCAACGTCTGCTGTTACTTCCTGTGTCTTCGAGCTCTGTGTTTTCGAATTGAACGTCCGTCGTATCTTCCATGACACGAATGACGGCTCGACCGGTGTGTACTAACCTTTATACGCGACGAGTGACGCCTTATCCAACCAGCTGTTAAACGAGTCGGAATACCCTACCCACTTGACCAGGACCTGTGTCTTTCTTCCTCGCTTGCGCTGCTGCAACGCTTTCTCGATACGATAGAGTTTATCCTTGGCCACAACCACTTTCTGTAGTTCTTGTTCGTAAAATGTTCCCTCTATCGGCGAGGCTTCATCATCGATCAAACGATAAACAGGCGGATCGGAAAGATGAACTGTTTTGATGGTAAATATCTCGTCACTCCAGTTGGGTAAGTAACCTTTTTTGAATTGTCTCTTGACTTTGCTGATACGCACGTGATCGCCCACTTTTAAAACCGGTTTGACTTTTCCGTGTCCTTCATTTCCGTACAACCTTTGCCAAACGTCTTCTTGATTGATCACGTTCACTTCAGATGGCGCCATTCCAATACTTCTATAACTGTCGTTGTACGAATCGACTAGGTGGTGTAATACGTCCAGGTACTTTAACGTCTGTTTTTTTGTGAAATATCTCCACATACGTGTCTTCAGAGTACGATTGAAACATTCCACGATACATGCCTTGGTCTCTTCGTTGTGTGTCGTAAAATGGTGGATACCTTTCTCTTTCAGAAACTCTTGCAGTTGCCTATTCAGAAACTCTTTTCCTTTATCTGTTTGCAATGACAGTGGGCCATCATTGTCCTTTAACAACCGACGAAACGCCGTCGTGAGTGACGGCCCCGATTTGTTCTTTAAAGGAACAGACCACGCTTTCTTGGAGAACACGTCTATCACGGTCAAAATGAAAGTGTGACCGTCGTTGTACCTTTTCAAACGTGACATGTCTACCAGATCGGCCTGCCATTGTTGATTTATACCACCCACTACGACACGTCTACGCCTGAAACGATATGTCACCGGTTTGTGTAGTGTGTAAGTGTCTTGTTCCGACAACCACCGTTTCACCTCTTTCGACGATGCACGTGAAGCATGTGAAGCACGTGAAGCACGATGCAGGGCATCAACACCTCCGTAACTTCCGGTTAGTTTCGTGTCGTAGTAAATACTTTTCAATACATCGTGTGAACGCTTCGTCTTCTTACCTATGCGAGGAGACATGCCGTAATAATGCTGGTGTCCTGTCGTGCAAGACTATTAATACGGTTCCCAACGCAAGTGTTGCATCGGTGTAGCCGAATGAACTGCGCGCCGTGATGACACCGGACGTCTTCGATGTCGATGACGAACACTCCCTATAGGACTGGTCGAAGGAGGTTGCAGTTGAACGTTATCCAAAATACGTGGATCGACCAGCGCCATCTTCTTTGGATGTTCCATAGTCGTGTAGTTACGACTGCAACAACGTCGTCACCAAAGGGGCTAGAAGGGACGTAGCCAAGGGAGCTAGTAGGGCCGCAAGGAAACCACCTTTCTGTAGAATACGTTTCTTCTGATGAAGACCGGTTTTCCTGATGACCAAGGTTCTGAGGTCCTTCTTGTACCGACGCAGTTTAGTCTTGTGATCTTTCTTTAGTGATACGTTCCCTTTTAATATGTTCTGTGCACACTCGCACAGACTGTGTACCAGATCGGGTTTTCCCTTGTCGATGATGGCTCTGGCTAAAGCAGGATCCGCTTTAGCAAGGAGACAAAGGCACAACGCATTTCTCTTTACTCGCGCCGACATGACGAATGACGAGTGTCACGGCGTGCTTCTATTTATATCTTCGGAAGGTAGGCGTACTGAAATTTGTTTGGTTCCTTAACGATATTAGTACGCAGGCGCAAGTGTTCCGGTGTGGCCTGTTTGAGGTCGACGAACAAATACCCGTGTGGTACGGACGTTGCGTCTCTGAAAGCTTCTTGCATGTATTTTATTCGACCCGGATACATCTGTTTGGCCAAGTTGACCACTTGTGTGTTGTCGCGAGGGTTCTTGAAGAGTACCATGTACTGTGCGTTTATACTTATAGTGCGACTCTCTTTCCCTTTGGGAAATACATTTTGCACTAAATATATTACGGACGTGTTGCAATGATGACTCTTCTTCGTAAACAGTTTGGTGACCCTCTCGTCCGTTTCCGACATGAGATCGTCGATAACTACCAAGTTTCTAGTTTTAGGATCGAAAGACGACACATCGGGAAGACCTTCGACAAATTCTATGTTCGGATGTATCGTAGAGAGCGTGAAATACAACGTCTGCCATTCACCGAAACACCACGTGATCTTTTCGGGCGGTGAGTTTACGAGTGTGGCAGAATGACGTAGTAAAGAGACAACAAACGTCGTTTTACCACAGCCCGTTGGCCCAGCAACAATACAAGTAAAAGGATGAACTAACCTCGTGTCCATACTTTATGCAACTGATGAAAGAGACTAAGATGCACGGCACTTATACTACTCATACTTCAAAAAATGACACAATATAAGGGTTGAACATTTTATTACAACACAAACGTATTTACAGGTCGCGCTCCATAACTGCAAGAACCCGAGACTGAACATTGTTTCGTCACGGCTATGACACAGAGGCTTGCAATGAACTATATATATATATATATATATATATATATATTATACAACGCAGAGTCTACAAGTAATTAGCGCGGACAGTGCATAATAGTTTTCCGAGTGTTTCGTCCATTTTTGTAGCCACGACCACGTCCCCAAAAGCCCCCTTTCGATGATTCACGCTCCACCAGTTCAGCATTTCTGGTTGCCAACAATACGGCTCGCAAATTCTTTGACGCTTTGAACTTTGCGAGGAGCAAATGTCGCATCCAGTGAACACGGACATCGTTCCAACCAGATCTCGTCTCTCCAATCTGTTTGCTTTTTCGTTTTGCCAAGCGCGCATGCTTCGCAGCTTTGATGCGCTCTGCGCATTCGACGTCGCCGTGATACAATGCCTTCCTGTATTGATAAGCATGCTCGACCGAATTAAAAACCCGACCGAAGGCTTTGACCCTGCATGGATAAAGGTTTGACAAGGGAGAGTCGGCCCCTGAAAATTCAACTCGTTTCGGTTTCACAGCAACCTCCGATTCGGGTAGAGGTTCCGGTTGCGGTGAGTAGAGGCTTGACGCAACGACTGGTTGATTGACTGACGCTGAATGTGGACGGCTGGTAGTTGCTTCGAACGGTCGGCTAGTTGGTTCGTCTACGTCGCTGTCGCTGAAGGCTGCAGGCGCATGGTAGTTGGGTGTTTTGAGGTTGGCGCTATCGTGATACAATGGTGATGATGGTCGGTTGACATCCAGTGACTGCGGTCGGGTGCCAGATGCTTCGAACGGTCGGCAACACGGTTCGTCTACGTCGCTGTCGCTGAAGGCCGCAGGCGTGTGGTAGTTCGGTGTTTTCAACATGATGTTGACCATGGTGTCGTCGTGATACGAATGACGGGCTGATTGATAAAACACCGCGCTTATATAGTTAGAGAATGTGCCGAAAAGTCACGTGGGCGTGCCGAAAAGATTATGGAACAGAACATAAAGGTCACGTGGGCGTGCCGAAAGATCACGGCTTGTAGAAAATTCAAAAGCACGGACTGCTGAGTAGAATGTACACAAGCGCGGACTGCTGAGTAGTTATTTAGTTCACCACTTATCTAACAGGGGTGCTATCAGTTGATGATGATATATCCACCAGGTGTTTATGGACGAGAAAAAACAAGAGACACGAATATTTGCAGTACTCATATGTGGTTCGCTCACTTGTCCACTAGGGGATGATGTTTGTAGTTCGTGATGTACCCGTCAGGGGGCTCTATTGCACGCAAGCGTGCAAGAGACACGAATATTTGCAGTACTCGAACATATAGTTCATAACTTGTCCATCAGATGGCACCACTTGCATAATTAGTCCCGAAAAATTCCGCTAGGTGGCGCTGTTTTAGTTTGGCGGGAAAAATTGTTTTTGGCGGGAAATAATTTAGTTTACCAACTATCCGCCAGGGGGAGCTATTTTGGTTTTGGCGGGAAATAATTTTGTTCACCAACTATCCGACAGGTGGCGCTATTTTAGTTTTGAAAAATTCCGGTAAGGGGAGCTGTTTTAGTTATGGCGGGAAAATATTTTTTGGCGGGAAATATTTTTTTTCACCAACTATCCGCCAGGGGGCGCTATTTAGTTCACCAACTATCCGCCAGGGGAGCTATTTTGGTTTTGGCGGGAAATAATTAGTTCACCAACTATCCGCCAGGGGGCGCTTTTTCAGTTTTGGAGGGGAAATATTTTAGTTCCGGAAAAATCCGCTAGGTGGCGTGCTATTCTAGTTCCGAAAAATTCCGGTAGGGGGCGCCACGTGACCTTGACCTACATCCGGGTACTTGACCTTGACCTACATCCGGGTACTTGACCTTGACCTACATCCGGGTACTTTACCTTGACCTACATCCGGGTACTTTGCTCTTGCTCCGCGGCGCGACACCCTGCGCGGTAAGGGACCTCCTTTACTACTTGCATTTCGTGTGGAATGGCACAAGCGAAACAGATGCGAACCACATGACGTCTGCCACGCGAAATTGCACATAATAATAATAATAACAACAACATCCACTCGAGGAGAAACACACCAAGGGCAATATCATGATATCAAACTGTTGTATTCTGATATTAAACTCATTTCCAGTGGCGCCATCTGGAGAGTTGATGACAACTCAGTTGTCACAGGTAGGAGAAAAGCTCTACAGAAAAGCATAACATATAGCTAACGCGTAAGTATATAAATACAAATAACTGTCGTTGTGTTTTTGAAATACATCGCCAATTGGTAGATGAGAGGCCATTGGTCCAAGGAAGCGAACGAACAAGCGAACGAACAAGAAAGTGTATCTGTGCGCGTTGGGAGGGATACTGTTATCATTTTCCAAAGTTAGCGTATTAATATAGTTTGGGAAAACGTTCGTGTGTCACCAGCAGTTGTTTTACCCCCCCCCCCGTTCTTCTTGTAGCTGGACTACATCCTGTATGAGGGCGCATTGTCGACGCTGATTCCAAAAAGAGCGAATATAACACAGCGTGGACGACTTTGATGGCGTCAGCCGACAACTACAGTGGTGACTGATTCTTGAACGACATGCGCCGTTTTAATAAAGTCTACTTTCAAATATGATAAACTCGTTGCCTGGTTATGTTGCCCTCCGTAACCGAGCAAAGCTAGTATATGTGTACGAATGCGGCATGCAGGTGCAATAAGCGGCAAAACAAAGAATGTACTGCCCAATGGAATTTAATAGAAGTATGTCCAAATGTACATACCGGATGCGTTTTCCACGTGGATGCGGATACGAAAAATTTAATCGCACCATGTAAGAAACGACTTTGTTACTGCTGCAAGCCGTGTCTTCACCTTGCCCGCTCTTAGCAATACACGAACAGTCCGTCGACAAATCTTCTTGAAATTTACATTTTAGTTTCGGAGCGGTCTTTTGAAAGCAGATTCCGTCATATGTTAATTCAAATGCTGTCCGCGATGTAATTCATGGTAGCACGTGCTGCGTAGCACGCCATTCCCATATAATATGTTTCATAAAAATTGCAATTTAGGTCATGATACTTTACAGGTCTAACCTTTTATCCTTGATGTCAGAACAAAAAGAATTAACTGTCTTTATAGTTGCTGGTCTTAATGACATTTCACGCGGTCTCGGTGAGCATGTAGCACGTGCTACCATTGCAAATGGCGGAAATATGCTCACCGAGACCGCGTGAAATGTCATTAAGACCAGCAACTATAAAGACAGTTAATTCTTTTTGTGGGGAATGGCGTGCAAAACGGGCCCCTTAAACAAGATTTGTCATAAAATAAAAATTTTGTATTGAAACATATTTTTTCAACGTGATTATCTTATCCAGTTATCTGACTAAGGCTGTGCTTAAATAAGGTGCCCTACTGTCAACATTACCATTTTTAAAAGGTGTTTCAAAATACCCCCCATTTGTTTTTCACCCAAAAGGGGCCCCCTGCACATCAACGAGGACAACTCAACGACCACCACATATTTCACAAACAAACTGTCCACCCTCGTAGCCTGCACAGTCCTGGTGTGTCCACGCCTTACATTGTCCACACTTTACCCATTCTTACCCTTCCTTACTTCCGAAAACAGTTCGCAGCAGTAAAGACACGGTGCGTTGTCGTTTTCTTCGTTTTCTTCGTTGTTTTCCTTTCTCTTCGTTTGTTTCGCTTTTTTCGAAGCTTTTGCGTTATGACGTTTGGGTGGCTTGACTGGCGTTCTCTCCATTCCCTGTGCGTTTTCACTCGTGCTGGGTTTTAGCACTTTAGTGGCAGGCGTTTAATCCTGGTTTTTTTTTTCTGAAGTTGCTGTCTGTATGGATTTAGGGTGATAATGCACGTTTTCCCTTTGCTGTTCGACTTTCGCTGGTTTGACTGGTCTATCTTCGAAATAGGAGAAACAACCGTTATGGGGGTTGTTGTCGTCGCCGGGAATATTTGCCCGGCAGCGTTGTCACGAAACCGGTATGTCACGAGGCGCTTACGGTACCGGATTGTCACGAGGCGCTTGCGGGATCGGGTTGTCACGGGGCACTTGCGGGATCGGGTTGTCACGAGGCCCCTGCGTGACCGGGTTGTCACGAGGCATTTGCGGGACAGGGTTGTCAAGAGGCACTTGCCGGACCGGGTTGTCACGAGGTGTTTGCGGGACCGGGTTGTCACGAGGTGTTTGCGGGACCGGGTTGTCACGAGGTGTTTGCGGGACAGGGTTGTCACGAGGTGTTTGCGAGACCGGGTTGTCACGAGGCATTTGCGGGACAGGGTTGTCAAGAGGCACTTGCCGGACCGGGTTGTCACGAGGTGTTTGCGGGACCGGGTTGTCACGAGGTGTTTGCGGGGCCGGGTTGTCACGAGGTGTTTGCGTGGTCGGGTAGTTGCGAGGTGTAATGTCTGTTGGCATAGCTGCAGCTAAATGGTGCGGCCGGAAGTCATCACGATTGATGGGCCATATCCCTGTTTTTTTTCCGAATGCACGCAGGTACGCCACCCAGAACAGCTCTGCGATCTGAAATGTGGTGACCACTCGCCCGGGATGATTTCGAAGCCAGTTTTCTGGCGTCCAGCGGTTGCATGCAGTGACTGCAATGCGGTGACAAGCAAATGACCGTCACGAAGTTAGCGCGGGTCATTTCAATGAATAACAGGTTTGTCGTATGAGTCGTGTGACCATCCAGTATCAATAAGACCGGTCTCTGCTTCGTTGGGTTAGCGTGATTGATAAAATGTTCAAACCACCTAACAAACAAATCGCTCTGCATCCATCCAGACTCGTGTAGATCGGCGATGGATCCTAGTGGCGCGTTGTCCATAAGCTCTGGTTTCATTTTTTTCCGCGAGAAAATGAACATGGGAGGGTGAACGATCCCGGGGCACTGATACAAATCTCCACTGTAACGCGTTGTCCTCTTTCAGCCGACGTGAGTGACCGACCTGCTTTTTCCTCGTTGGGCAATTGCCCGGGATGATCTATTTGGCACTGTCGAAATGTCCGTTTGGTCAACGTTGTATATTCCATCAGGAAAACATATTTTCGCTTCCTGTTCGTGTTCTAGTAGGTTGAAAAAGGTGTTTACCGTCACCTGGTTAAAACCCATTGCCGTTTTGGCCGCAATCCACGACCTGCGATAGACCGCCATTCATCCAGTCAGTTTGGTGCTCAATCTTCCTGATTATTCCGTCGTTCTCCATGGCATCAAGCTCCTGTTGTAGCTTTATCTTCAAATGTATACTGCACTTTCGTGGGGCGTCGATTGAGGGCTTCGCTTCGGGCTTCAACGAAAGAGTAGCCTTGCCTTTAAAATTACCGATTCGATCAGACTGATCTGGAAACTGCCTCTTGGGGTCCACGATGGCGTTCATGTTGCGTTGTGTAGGTTGGGTTGATATTCACAACGATCTGTGTGACGTCATGTTTGATAGCATGTATTGTCACTATTCGCATCTGTTCACATGGCCTCAGGCCCAGGATCGCTGGTCTTTGGACGTCAACACTGACAGTATTTGTATTGGCATAGGATCTTCAGTGTGCCGAACCATTTGATCTCTGTAAGCAGTTAACTTTGTATGAGGTACAGGTTCTACTTTGGATTGCCACAGTTTTCCATAGATCTGCCTCGTTTTCAGTGCAATAACCAGACAATTCATGTATTGGCTTTGGTGGTTTTCTATCACGTCGGCCTCGGGTTTTTGGTCTATTTTGACTTCTTTGCTTGCTTTGATCTCTATGCGGCCGATCGTCTGCCTTCTGTCGTTGATCGCCTGTTTTCTTCTTTCGGCAGCATTTTGCCCAGTGTCCAATGGCGTTACAGTAATTGCATTTGTCTTTGTAGGCTGGACACTGTCGCGGTGGCTGTGAGAGCGCACAATTTCGACACACCTTTCTTTGTCTTATCTCGTTGATAGCCGCGTGGTGCGGGTTTCTGAGGCTCTGCAGTGTTTCTCTTCCGACTACCATAGCCTAGTATTTGCGTGCTTCTTGCAATACAAGTTCGACTTGGTAGCCTTGTTTCTGGTCGAGTAGGTGCTTCGCCGGGCTTCATGAGGTGTACTTGCTATAATCAATTCTATGATTCTCTCATCTAATTCCCGTTCTTTGAAGTCACATAAGCTGCCTTTTCGGCGAGCTCTGTTTGCGAATTCATCAGTTGTTTCGCACACGCCTTGCCAAAACGTCATTAATTCAATTCTGTGGATGCGGAAATTCAAACGGGTGTGTAGTTGTCAAATCAAGTACCGCCCTATCAGGCATGGGGCAGTTAACTTGAAAACTTAATTAACATAATTATAGAGTAGAGATATATAAAACTTGAATGCACATTTCGAGAATTTAAATTAATTTGTGTATTTTTTAGAAAGTTAATTAATTAAATTAAGGTAATGGAGTTAATTTAATTAACAAGTGAAATTAACACATGCCTGCGCCCTATAAGCACAAATCCAAATGCGACTTGTATAGGTATGCATTAATTGTTAGGTCATCTAAATTTGTGGTATTGCAAAAACGTAACAGGACATATACAATTCCACGAAAATGCGGGACATTTGTTAAAATTACGGAACTGCCACTCGGAACCACGTGCATAGTACAATGTTGATGCAAACTGCTCGTGTCTCTGCAGTTGTGGTGACTGTGTAGAATACCATTGTAATGAATGGCAGACGGAGAATGGACGACCTGAGGGAAGACTTCGGGGTGTAGTGCAGCTTAACGGGAAGATCATTGAGAAGCCGGATGGTGTGGGCAGGTCGCGTGATAAGAATGCACGAAGAGAGCTGAGGCGGAAACAAGTCAAGGCTGCGGAAAATGGCGAGACAATGGAACGGGAGGAGAGAAACGCGGGGGAAGATTAAAGATAGAGTGGGGGGGGGGGCTGCTAAAGGAGGGCTACAACAGAAAGAGCAGTGCAACAGTACAAGTTCGCACGAATTCGGGTAGAAACTAATGACATTGGATACGAGAAAACGTTTGTAATAGCAACAGCTCTATAAATAATCTGGGCAAAAGGGATTACTGTGGAACACCTCACTACTAAGGTCACCGTTTGGACTGGGCGAAAGTGACCTGAATAGCGAGGTGACCGTACTAGTGGAACTTATTTTCTATATTATATTGTGTATGAAAATAGTTTGGGACTGTGCTAGATTAACCTTAATATTTTTTACGAGGGGGCTGTATTACGGAGGGAGACCATAAAGTGAGGTTTAATTGTATATTAAGGACACACCAGGCTCTGATAGAAAAAGGAACATCATGTGGATACATCCGAATTGAACATAAAAGCAGATGTTTCTATATAGGTGTTGCTACAAGTACAATGTAACAGTCAATGCAATGACAAGTGCGACCAGGTGTTGCTACAAGTACAATGTAACAATCAGTGCAATGACAAGTACGACCAGGTGTTGCTACAAGTACAATGTAACAGTCAATGCAATGACAAGTGCGACCAGGTGTTGCTACAAGTACAATGTAACAATCAGTGCAATGACAAGTGCGACCAGGTGTTGCTACAAGTACAATGTAACAATCAGTGCAATGACAAGTAAGACCAGATGTTGCTACAAGTACAATGTAGCAGTCAATGCAATGACAAGTGCGACCAGGTGTTGCTACAAGTACAATGTAACAATCAGTGCAATGACAAGTGCGACCAGGTGTTGCTACAAGTACAATGTAACAATCAGTGCAATGACAAGTAAGACCAGATGTTGCTACAAGTACAATGTAGCAGTCAATGCAATGACAAGTGCGACCAGGTGTTGCTACAAGTACAATGTAACAATCAGTGCAATGACAAGTGCGACCAGGTGTTGCTACAAGTACAATGTAACAATCAGTGCAATGACAAGTACGACCAGATGTTCCTACAAGTACAATGTAACAATCAGTGCAATGACAAGGGCGACCAGATGTTGCTACAAGTACAATGTAACAATCAGTGCAATGACAAGTACGACTAGATGTTGCTACAAGTACAATGTAACAGTCAATGCAATGACAAGTACGACTAGATGTTGCTACAAGTACAATGTAACAGTCAATGCAATGACAAGTACGACCAGATGTTGCTACATGTACAATGTAACAGTCAATGCAATGACAAGTACGACCAGGTGTTGCTACAAGTACAATGTAACAATCAGTGCAATGACAAGTACGACCAGATGTTGCTACAAGTACAATGTAACAATCAGTGCAATGACAAGGGCGACCAGATGTTGCTACAAGTACAATGTAACAATCAGTGCAATGACAAGTGCGACCAGATGTTGCTACAAGTACAATGTAACAATCAGTGCAATGACAAGGGCGACCAGATGTTGCTACAAGTACAATGTAACAATCAGTGCAATGACAAGTACGACTAGATGTTGCTACAAGTACAATGTAACAATCAGTGCAATGACAAGTACAACCAGATGTTGCTACAAGTACAATGTAACAATCAGTGCAATGACAAGTGCGACCAGATGTTGCTACAAGTACAATGTAACAATCAGTGCAATGACAAGGGCGACCAGATGTTGCTACAAGTACAATGTAACAATCAGTGCAATGACAAGTACGACAAGATGTTGCTACAAGTACAATGTAACAATCAGTGCAATGACAAGTACGACCAGATGTTGCTACAAGTACAATGTAACAATCAGTGCAATGACAAGTACGACCAGATGTTGCTACAAGTACAATGTAACAATCAGTGCAATGACAAGTACGACCAGATGTTGCTACAAGTACAATGTAACAATCAGTGCAATGACAAGTACGACCAGATGTTGCTACAAGTACAATGTAACAATCAGTGCAATGACAAGTGTGACCAGATGTTGCTACAAGTACAATGTAACAATCAGTGCAATGACAAGTGCGATCAGATGTTGCTACAAGTACAATGTAACAATCAGTGCAATGATAAGTACGACCAGATGTTGCTACAAGTACAATGTAACAATCAGTGCAATGACAAGTACGACCAGATGTTGCAACAAGTACAATGTAACAATCAGTGCAATGACAAGTACGACCAGATGTTGCTACAAGTACAATGTAACAATCAGTGCAATGACAAGTACGACCAGATGTTGCTACAAGTACAATGTAACCATCAGTGCAATGACAAGTACGACCAGATGTTGCTACAAGTACAATGTAACAGTCAATGCAATGACAAGTACGACCAGATGTTGCTACAAGTACAATGTAACAGTCAATGCAATGACAAGTACGACCAGGTGTTGCTACAAGTACAATGTAACAATCAGTGCAATGACAAGTACGACCAGATGTTGCTACAAGTACAATGTAACAATCAGTGCAATGACAAGGGCGACCAGATGTTGCTACAAGTACAATGTAACAATCAATGCAATGACAAGTACGACCAGATGTTGCTACAAGTACAATGTAACAATCAGTGCAATGACAAGTACGACCAGATGTTGCTACAAGTACAATGTAACCATCAGTGCAATGACAAGTACGACCAGATGTTGCTACAAGTACAATGTAACAGTCAATGCAATGACAAGTACGACCAGATGTTGCTACCAGTACAATGTAACAGTCAATGCAATGACAAGTACGACCAGGTGTTGCTACAAGTACAATGTAACAATCAGTGCAATGACAAGTACGACCAGATGTTGCTACAAGTACAATGTAACAATCAGTGCAATGACAAGGGCGACCAGATGTTGCTACAAGTACAATGTAATAATCAGTGCAATGACAAGTGCGACCAGATGTTGCTACAAGTACAATGTAACAATCAGTGCAATGACAAGTACGACTAGATGTTGCTACAAGTACAATGTAACAATCAGTGCAATGACAAGTACAACCAGATGTTGCTACAAGTACAATGTAACAATCAGTGCAATGACAAATGCGACCAGATGTTGCTACAAGTACAATGTAACAATCAGTGCAATGACAAGGGCGACCAGATGTTGCTACAAGTACAATGTAACAATCAGTGCAATGACAAGTACGACAAGATGTTGCTACAAGTACAATGTAACAATCAGTGCAATGACAAGTACGACCAGATGTTGCTACAAGTACAATGTAACAATCAGTGCAATGACAAGTACGACCAGATGTTGCTACAAGTACAATGTAACAATCTGTGCAATGACAAGTACGACCAGATGTTGCTACAAGTACAATGTAACAATCAGTGCAATGACAAGTACGACCAGATGTTGCTACAAGTACAATGTAACAATCAGTGCAATGACAAGTGTGACCAGATGTTGCTACAAGTACAATGTAACAATCAGTGCAATGACAAGTACGACCAGATGTTGCTACAAGTACAATGTAACAATCAGTGCAATGACAAGTACGACCAGATGTTGCTACAAGTACAATGTAACAATCAATGCAATGACAAGTACGACCAGATGTTGCTACAAGTACAATGTAACCATCAGTGCAATGATATGTGCGACCAGGTGTGTTTCATAAATGATGAATTCATGTCAGTTAAAGGGTGTCGACTTATATTCCATGTAACATTCCTTTAAAATCCTTAAACATTTGCCTTATTTTGGGGGTAAAACAACCTGTTTCTTATTTAAAATAAAATAAAGTAATAATTATGCAAATATTATGTTGCCACATAACGAACACATAACGGTACGACTATGTGGGAATATAACGTTGAACACAGTGCTATTTGTCCACTTTTATTCGCTGCAGTACATGGCAAAGCCTGCTTCACAACTCGTATCACAAAGTGAAATAAGCACATTATGTAACCAAACGTCAATATTTCAGATTTTACGTATCTACATTAACAGTTCCGTTTCAATGTCACTATTATTATGTTCTTTAAACATAGTACACCATTCAGCGTTGCCCACCTGTCGAAAATGCAGAGATAATACAATACCAGGCCGACAAACATCGCGTGGCTCCAGTAGAACGCTGAACACCAACGGACGAGGCCGGTGACAAAACGATGTGTTCTAAGGTTGTTTCCTTGCATGCTATTTGGTCTACATTGCTATATATTCACTGCTTTTTGGACATCACAAACTTTGTGCAGACTGGAGATCATCGTTTTGCTGCCTAACACAGTGCATCTATTTATACGTGTAAACAGAAGTCGTCGTGTTCACCTCTCGCTAGTGTAACCTGCCAAATCCATTAACACGACATAGACAGATACGCTGTGGACGTCTTCTGGCCATCTTTCATATTACATAGGTGTGGTTACAAGGTGGAATCTCACCCATATGCATGTGTTTGTTTGGCCCGATGTCAGCATTTAGAACATCCAATAATTCAATAACTGATGTCACTCACTGCTGGCTGAAGACATGACTACAATGTAGGAGCAGCCTAGCAATGCTAAACATGTGCACATATAATATTATATATATATACACACACACACACACATATATATATGTATTGTATATATATATAATATTATATACAATGCCATATTGGAATGGCAAAATTCCCAACAAAATGGCTACCCTACAACAATGCATTTTATAGCAACTCATGGCAAAACACTGCATATTTCGTTCTATGTGGCTCACTATCAATGATTACATTACACAGCATTGTGACACCAGCAAACCAAATCTCTCATCGCACACTACTCAAATTTGAGATATGAGAAAAAACCAGAGGCATTACAGATCTTACATAGTCCATGACCAAACACAACAGTACTGAGTTGAGTAGTATTTCCCACTGACTTTCAGTGATTTTCAGAAGTGTCTAAAACGTATGATGGATATTTCATAGGCATAGTGAATGCCTTTTGTATGCCAACATATAACCACATGTACCATAAAATAATAGCACTTAATTAATAAGCAGCGTGCCTTTGCGGAAGTGTGCCCTTCAACACACGGTGGTTCAAACAACTTAATTGATTAGAACAATAATAACTCTGAATTTCCTATGTCCAAGTCATGGCCAAAAGTTGTTATGTTTATAAAACCTTATTGGAACTTTTAACCACTTTACTTTGGCAATACAGCAAACATGCACCATAGCCGATACACATCTATGAGGCACTATATAACTACCATGTATACAGTCCACATATGTGACTTCCCACAGCCAACTTGGCCACAGTGAGCCAATCATATGACATCCTATCCCTATGGTGCAAGACAATTGTAATATCACGACTGTTTGTATCCATATTACTTTGCAACACAGTCATAATTATGCATCAATCAATATTTCAGACTAGGCAGCTGGCATAATCCTGGTAATGATAAATTAACTGTTTCCAGACACAAGTCAATAATTAGACAGAACTGCTCAGGGGTTAAATGGTAGTATGCAGTAAGGCAAGGCATTTTGACCCCCTGTAGACAGCTGGACATTAACTAAAGTCTCAAGGTCAGAGATTTAATGTGGGTGCATCATAGATTGTCTACATCCTGGCATTCCTGCACGTTTATGGTATTCGCAGAAAGTATATTCAGCCAGACCAGATGACTTCGTCTACGATATATAGTATGACAGAATAGTGCATTAAATAAGATTAAATAACTTCAAACATACATCAGCCGCTCTTAAACAACCTTCGCACAATTTCATTTGTGACGTAAATAAAGCAGTTCAGACTGAAGTTAGCACCAACAGTTTATAATAATGAATAATACATATTTTAGAAGCAACCTATCAACAAGTATGTCAGCTCATAACTACTACACAATAATGTTGATTGTGTGGAATTATTTCTTTGGTCACCAATGGCTCAACTAGCAAAACTGAATAATTCTGTGAATACATAATGATAACTTGAGCACTGTGAATCAAAGTTTTGTATCAGAATAAAAAACAGTTTAAATGTACAATGTGAAAAAATTAAGCAAATAAGAGAACTAAAGGATAAGATATCATCACAGAATGTCATTGTCTGATATCAGACAAAATTACTTTCATCTGGCCTTAGCTCCCACCCCCTTCCTCAGACGAAAGTTTGTAAACATTTGACATTTGATCTCCCCCCAAACGAAAGTAATTTTGTCTGATATCAGACATCAACATTCTGAGATGATCCCTAAGGCCTAAGCTTATATTATTATCATCAATTTACTAGCCATCATCACATTCTGTTATATTTGCTACCAAAAAGATGCAATTAGCACGTGGTATTTAGGAGCAAATTAAAACTTGTATAAGACAAATAATTGTGTTCACCAATATCTGACACTCCTGCAGATTAACACTCAATGACAGTTGTCAGAGTGCTATCATTTATAATTTACGCTTGCATCAGCACTTGCAGATAAACCAAATTTTACACATATACAATTAAATCTAGGAAATGTTTCACATATATTCAAACCTTTTTAATATCTGGACCCAACAATGCGGAAATCAAAGAATCTGGACACCATTTCATGAGAACGGAATATCCAAATGCAAGTATACCCCGTTATATATGCACAAGATTTAGTTATCTGAAAAACTTGTTAATATGAACAAACACGTACACTGGAGAACAGTGTCCGAATTAGAGATTTATACAAACTAATCATTAAATAATTACTAATTAGACCAAGTACGCAACTGAAAACACAACAAGTTAATCCAAGCTGAGAACACACATGCGATGGTATGCCTTACTCAGTAACATTACCCTGTCATACATACAGAATTTGCAATATTACTTTGATCCCTTCATACTACAAACTTAACATAACAAGCAGCCACACAACGGCTAATATTCTAGATGCTACAGGTTGGAAGATTCACATGCAGCTTAGCACACAGGTGAACTTCCCCCATTTTGGTTTTGAAGAAACATGGCTATGTGTTTCTGCCGATAATTCCATAACACTGATATCACAATCGATCACACAGAAATACCTGGCAACATCCTCGACACACCCTTGACACACCCTCGACACACCCTGTATCAACTTGCAGCATTTGCCCCTGACATCAAGGGACAAAAACTGAATATAACCAGAAGCATAAGAACACAGAAGTCAGAATAAAACAAAAACTTTGCATTTTGTTCCTGCGGCATCAACATATCCTTGTCTCACTCGACCATCTAAGTAGATCCCAGCAACAAGGTTCACATAAAACATCTACTGAAATCAATAGTAACACTCTTTAAACAAAACAACAATTGGGCATCATTAGAATTATGAGAGCACCAATCCTTGGTGTGAACCGAAGCACTGAGCACCACTTTCACATGCACCATGCCTGGAGTATCACAGTTAGCCTCAATCACACGGCTAAATCAGAGATCTACAAAGCTGCCTAGTTGCGCCTAATCACACACAACAATGTAATTCACTGAATGTCTCAGCTCGGCCATGTATGTGTCATTCACCAGCTGCTTGTGGGAAAAGAAAACCACACATCTATGAATTCTGTTAATCATGGACACTGGCAACTGCTTTCAATGAGATGTCACAGGATTGTTCTCCGTGCCATAATTCAACAAAAGGTCAACATAATAAGGGTTATATTATCTACACAAAGGATCCCACAAGGGTTCAAACGGTGTGCGTTACTATCAGCAAAGTGTCAGCAAGAGAGGATCAGTAGGAATACTGCCGGACATGCCTAGCTTTCAGAGGCAGCAGACGAACCTGCTGTACCCCTGTATCATAATTCAATGAAAGACAACACTATGCACGCATAATGACGGCAATATGTGACTGACAACTGTGATTCACCGAAAGCAAACACATTTCGAACCATTTTGAAGAATTACATCTATCTTCGCCAGACTAGGTTTGACATTGGTGTCATATTATAGGTACGACAACAAAAAATATTAACTAATTCCACCATATTCTGAAAATGACCAACAAAAATGGTTCTCTGGCAGTGATCAGCAACAATTACAGTGTGTCATCAACTGTCTACACAGGGAACTAAACCACAAGAAACAACTGCTGAATTATGTGCTAAGTGCTCTCAAATTTGCATTCAAAATGTTGGGACTTATACATAAACACTGAATATGACTATGACCTTTGTTACAAAATGACCACATTTCTGCTTACAAGTGTGAAATAGGTTAATATTCCAAACAACCTGGAATTTACAAACAGCCTTGATTAGTCTGAAGATCTGATCACTGACGAAATAAAATAAAATCGACACATACCTCAGAAGGGCTGGATATATATATAGATAAAAGGGTTGGACTCTCGATAAGCCAAAGGGCTTCCTTGTCCACCTGCCATCTAGAGTTAATTCTCTGGATGGCAATCTTGTTAAATCTTGAATCAAATGGAGTCACAATGCTTTGGTACAATACTTTGCTTTGGAGAATACCGCAGTCGACACAGTAATGCATCTACACTTGCTCTGTGTCACCAACCAAACCATGAAAGGGAAGAGAATCATTATACATGTCATCCACGAAAGCATTCCTTTTATATACAACAACCCATAATATGTCAAAATTAGCACACAAGAAAGAGTAACAATCGGAGCTCAAAAGAGATATGCCTCTACAGACAGCAAATTCCGTCTGACGTCAGAATTTGTAAGCGAGCTGGGAATGAGAAACTCTTTTGCTCGACAATATGAAGCAGAGACAACACTTGATATGGCGACTGACATGGATAACGCAGGCAATGAGGAGGTCAAGTTACAGCACTCTAAATTCTCCGCTAAATTAAAGAATGTAGACTGGGCCTGAAAGCAAAAGTATCTTTAGTTTTGGTACACTCATGACATATACCACTTACGAGCTGGAGATATAGTTATGGTACACTCATGACATATATCACTTACGAGCTAGAGATATAGTTTTGGTGCACTCATGACATATACCACTTACGAGCTGGAGATATAGTTATGGTACACTCATGACATATACCACTTACGAGCTGGAGATATAGTTATGGTACACTCATGACATATACCACTTACGAGCTGGAGATATAGTTATGGCACACTCATGACATATACCACTTACGAGCTGGATATATAGTTATGGTACACTCATGACATATACCACTTACGAGCCGGAGATGTAGTTATACTACTTATGAGCCGGAGATATAGTTATGGTACACTCATGACATATACCACTTATGAGCCGGAGATATGACATTTCAAGTCTACCAACTAATGGAAAAAACATATTGTCGCCAATAATTGTAGCATCCATGAAGGATTTTAGGAAAAACATATTTTACTTGGCCTTACTTACATCTATACTGATGTTGTATATGCATAACATTGTGTCAGCCTAAACAGGCCACATATCAAGTTTAAATACATGGCAAATGTGGTTTAAATACCCATTTAAAAGACATTCAGTGGGCATTCTACCTTGCAAGCAAACTGTGGTGTGAATAAACAAATCAAACTATTTGCAAATGACATTTGACGAGTGTGAAATCAACATTGAAGCAGCAGGGTGTGTAGTTTTGTGTGAATCAAGCATTCACACTAAAAGGAGATTGTGTCAAATTACATAAAATATTCAACTAGGTTGTAAATTTGTCAGTCAGTGAATTCACGAGTGCACTATATCCCTGATGCTGGCAAGTGGTATCTGGATTGTAATAAAAGCACGTAGTATACAAGTATGAATGAGATTTTCGTGGCAAGTAAACAATGTTATGTGCATAGTGAACAAATAACCAAAGAAAAACAAGCACAATTTGCATACAACTGCAAATCGTAAGCCCTAATCACATGGCACGACTACTTACCTGCAAGCGGTAAAATTGGAAACACAAGAAATATCCATAGCACCATTTGTGACAGCAACATCATTTCACATGTTAAGCTAATTTACTATTCTTATGACTTACTTTTAGTCATGAATGTCTAGAATAATTAAAGAACTTTGTCTTATTTGAGTTTTCTATTATCTGGTTTTGAGTTTTCCATGGTTTGTACTTTCAATTAACACAAGTTTACTTATGAAATGTGCATTCTTCTTTTAAGTTACTACAATTTTATAATATATATATATACACACTCATAATTTATATGTATGTATGATCTGACAGCACCTTGGATAGTTTCTCTGGCCATTTATCTAGAATAAAGGTTGACTTTTGAATAAATGATCAACTTCACAATCATTCTTCATCTTCTTCATAGTTCAATCGATCAACTTCAGCAACCAATCCGCTGCTAAACACCAAACGACCATGAGGTGGTGCTGTTGTTTCTACGACTAGTCTGTTTCCATGACAACCAATTCAAACACGGGTTGGTCGTGTTTTCACTCTGTAGGTGTCACTGGTAGCCGTTCGACAACAGTCATGTTGTTGACAAAATCGGAGATGAGTTCAAGAGTGACGTCTTCTGGGACTTCGTACGACTGGTGACCGAACTCTTCAGCCAGTTGCACGTTTTTTATATCGTCATCGAGCAGTAGGATCTCGTGGGCCTGGATCATCACATGGTCACGGTTGAACAGTTCTGTCACCAGCCATGCAATGTGCTGCTGCTTTCCCAGAAATGTCACTTGCTTCTGGGCCCAATCTTCCGCGTTTGTCCGTATTACCACTCTGGACATGTCACTGCAAGAAGATGCAACAACATTTGTGACACCCAGTTGGCATCTGGATAAGGAAGCCTTTAGTAGTAAAAACTTGATTTCATGATGGTGACATTGTTATGTTTACAACGTGATTTTTATTGGGACACCGGAAACACATATACTCCTACATCAATCATGGAATAGTGACAGTAGGCATTCATCCGAAAGCAATCCCAAACCACAATTGATAGGTGGCGCCATCAACTCTCCTTGAGCGTGGTTGATTCTCAAAGTGGTTTTAAAATTTGTGAATGACAATGGTCTAGCCATATGTTGATGTTATGTTGATAAATAATTTATTTATCAGCCTAACATCACCAGTGTTACTTATTTAATAGATAACACCAAACAAAAAAGTGTTAGGTCCGATTTGTGAACAGAACTACACTGTACAATAGCATGTGATTTGTTGTCAACAATTGGCATCATCACATCAACTAAGTACTGTGATGATTCAACAGTTCAATTGATGGATTGTCACAGCCTTATTCTGAAAGTTATTGGTAGTTGTTAGATTTCCTACTCTAGCCTTATCCATTCTTGCCTGCCGGGGGCATTGCTGATTACTTCAGTCTCAATACCCTCTGCAGATCACTTTGTGAAATAATGAAGTTAAGCTCAGACAATAATATTGTCGCCTACCATGCCTCGGTTCCCTGTATTTTTGTTTTGGCCAAACTTCACTCAAGAAATGTGTGGGAATTAGAAATTATTTGAACATACAATACCACTCAGTCGCCCATGAGAATGAATGAATATGTAATTATATTGGGATTCCCTGGAATCGTTGGCTTTGTGTTTTATATGGGGTGGGGGCAACTGCACTGTTCTTAGTCATGACTGGAGAAGTCAATTACTAGGAAAAAGTACAACTGATACAACTAATTTCCATACAGTGTGTAGTCTATTGCCAGGGGTAGTGTAGTCGATCTAGCACTCCTAGCTTGTGATGATGACCTTACTGAGAATATTAAGACATCACATTTATACCGGGAATATAACAAATATACCAGAATATAACAATTGATAAGAATCAGCAATTCGAAGAAAGCCAACAGATATATTTTCACTTGCTAAAAATGATTGGGAAGATATATCTGAATGTATAGGTATGTCATCATACATGTGTATTCAACTGCGTGCAATTTAAAATGTGCAGAGTACTTAATTTGTGGTTCCAGTTGGAAAGATAATTAAGAATGAAGATACTTCAGTTGCAAAACTAAACTGTTTTGTAACAGATCTACTGGGCCATTCGACAATTGTCCCCTGTAATATCAATATGTGGTTTTGCAAAAAAACAAAGAAACTTTTGCAAAATGATCCATACTGTAATTTCCTACCACTTATTTATTCCATGTTATGCAAAAAAACTGTTAGACAATCTGATTAGTAAAATATTTGTAATTTTCGTACGAAAAATCACTGCCTTGTGAAATCATTCAACATTTCTACAGCATTAAGTGTCTGGGTGGTTATTAACTAATGAACAATAGCTATCACTTTTGTCAATCATGAACAGACAAAGTCCATATTTGCAGCAAGAATCTGCCCATGGCGGGAAAAAATCAATCACAGGCTGGCTATGCAAGTTGGTTAAAAATAAATTAATCATTATCTAAAGTTAGTGTCTCTATACTCTAAAACTAAGAACTAGTCTAGATTTATAACACATTTTAACCAATATTAGTATGGCCAATTGTTAAAAAATAACGATTCCATTTACACTTAATAGTAAATTACATCTAGATTGCGTAAGAAGCAACACCGAGTTACGTAATATAAACTTAACAAGTCGTCTCGAGTCTTCCATGACGACATGACACACGAATTCAACTGCATGCTTCACTACACAAAGATACTACTGCGCCAGGGACCGTAAATTAGCGTGGGCGTAGCAGGTATTCATTGGCAATGCTATATTATTCAAGACTTTTTGTCACACCTGTGTGGTAGAACCCGCAGAAGCACATCCCTGATTAATGCTGGTTGCATGGAATACGTGACGACACAGACGTAAATATCACACTCGGAGATGGCTGCCTCCAGGAGGGCTCTAAAGCAGGGACGGACGTATTCGGCCAACTTCGGTGTGCCTTGACGCCAGTAACCTTTCGTGTGCACCGATACGATCGTCTTGTCGAAATCCAGTGCTAGTACCCTCACGCCCTTGCGCACAAGCGTCGAGATGATTGCACGCGCTAGTACGGCATCGGGTTCTGGCGTAGTGCACATGGTTGCGTGTTTTTAGCAAAATCTCAGTAAGAAATCACAAACATGGCGCAGCATACGAGATTGCTCGGACGGCCATGTTGTTAGTGACAGCGGCCAAACTGCAAACATCAACATTGAAACTCGACTGCGTACAACTAGTCATATTTTACATATATATTATAAAGCTGCAAATTATAACTTAAAACGTTTGTAAAAAGTAGGACCACTCGACTGTAGACAATAAACTGAAGTATAAAAAATGGAGGATGCCACCTGCCGGATATTCCCGTTTCTACCATTTCGAGTTACGCAAAATGTTGTGATAGATGGCGACACTAGAATTATTTTTAAAGCTGGCTGTTTACTTTACTTTTAGGAACAACTTATTTTTCACCTTGTTTTTGTAATAAAAACTGTTGTCATTGATCGTTACTTGGTAGATCGGTTAACTTGTGAAAACATGAGTACCTAATAATGTTTTAAATACAATTGTTTAAAGGCGAGGCGGGTTATACACAGTCAATTGGGCCTGTTTGGTTCAGTCAAACAAAACTAATTTAAAAGTTTATTCAACAATGATTTCATCAATATTAAATAACATATTTAAATAAAAAACAAACTTGCATGTCATAGTCGATATAAGATAGTATCAGTTGTCACGTAAATGGGCCTAAAATAAGTCAAGCTTAAATAAAAAAAAATTATTTTAAAACACTCAAATATATTTGTTTAGCATAAGGCATGTGCTGAATTGCATGCACATTTCAACCATAATTTAAATTCAAAAGGGGAATTCGTTCAAAACCTTCAGTTCTCATGTTCTGTATGCGAGACAAATAATATGCTATTAGTGACCCTCCAACGAAGCTTATTTGTTGAGGCACAACTACAGTAGTAGTCATACTACAGCCTACAGTAAACCTCGGATATAACGAATAGCTTGGGATCAGGCAATTTATTCATTATATCAAAAATTTGGTACATTTGAAATCAACTGTACATCAATAACAATTGGAACCAATTAATTTATTCAGTATAAGTGAACTGTATACAAGCATCAGCAACATTCAACTCAGAACAATTTTTTTAAATATCAAAATGGTTTGCCAACACTGAAAACTATGTAACTTACATATACTATTTTAGCCAGCAATTCCAGTATGTGGATCTACTTTGTTTTGGCTACAGTTTGGCAACCAATAACACTGAGATATCATATTATGTGAAGGTTATTACAGTATATTCTTCTTTCTCTACCATTACTAACTAAACATTTGTAGATCTAAGTAACCACAATGTGGCAATCCTACTCGTTTTTTTCTCATTCAGCATGTAATGTGATGTTTTTTGGCAAAATCCCATGGTTTGTGTTGACTCATGAGCATGGCCATGCTGTTAAGGCGTACCATCATTAATTATATAAACACCATCAGCTGAATGATCTCCTTGACTGTATTCGTCACAAAAACACCATTCTTGCAATTTTGTAATAAATTTGTCACTGATACAGAGATGAAGTGATTCTAGCCACGGCATCAGTCTTCTGTCTGTCCCTAACCTCAATGGTCTTCTGATGTCACAATCGACATGGCCGATATCCTATGGCCATGACCTCGCCTAGGTTAGAATACAGTCTGTAGAATATAGTCAATTACACAGACTTTGTTTAGCATTAACCACGTCTTCAGACATAGCACATGCACCATTGTTATGTTGTAGATCACACATTGCTGCAAAAGAAAATGTGTATGTATACACTTTTCAGGCCACATTTATTATGATAGACTTTATTCACCAGTCTGATTTTAAAACGTCTAGGCCATCTATAGCTGGCTGCAGGCCAAATTCACACAAGTTACTATCACAAATGAAATGCGACAATCCTCCAGACGAATGTTCGGTCGAAGTGATAGTAAGTGTTCTGCAGGTAAGCAGTAAGCGATGACACATTCGGCATTTCATTTTTGTGCGAAAGCCCTCAAGTCATGCTTAAACCATGTTATAGATCAATGGATTGGTAACCTTGACGGCTGTGGCAAAGGCTTCGGATCGTATCCTATTCTTTCATGAATCATCTCACGCTTCTGTAGTAGCACCGTTTCCGAGTCCACCGGCACCGGCGTGCACTGACCCGCCTGCGTCGTTTGGCTTGCATTCGCAGCTTCCTGTTTTTCTTTTCTCAAGTTACTCCATTCTTCGAAATCATCTAATTTCAGTTCTATCCGCGTCGGTTTCCTCCGCAACATTTTGCTTTAGCAACTTACACGACACGACGGATTAGTATCAACAAACTTGCTGGCAACTCGAACTTACGTCGTTGGTTTGGGGGCCATCTGGCGAATGAATGAGGTGCCTAGTACTTTATCCGCCAGATGGCGAATACATCGAATGTCGACACCAAAGACGGCGCCACCGTTTGAGGCACACAAGCGAGTCTGTAACCAGGGAAGTCTTTAACGTTTACGTCAGGGGTGGATCTATGATTTGACCAACAGCAGGGGACAACAGCCCCTTTAAAGAACCAACTGCACATCCGTTGAGGCTCACCAAAATCTTCCAACTGCACCCAATTGACAATCATGCAATTAAACTGGGGGCGTGAACTTGGATACACGCTATTCAGGCCCGTACATCCTCGCAAGCCAGGGCTGTTTGCCATGCAACACTAGCCCGGGAAGATATCCTACGCGAAGTGCGGACGTTAGCTGAGTCAAACTAGTAATTGCCTTCGCCAGTCGCGACTGCATCACCGCGAGAACAGCGCAAATACCCGCCCCAATTTGAAGACGGATAAACGACTTCTGGGAATCCCAATATATAATGACTCGTTCGCCCATTAGCACGAGCAGCTGAGCGGTATTGTGTATTCGAATAATTGCTTCTACTTCCTAAATATTGCGTAACACGAGCCACGGCTGGTTGAAATTAGTTTTATTATGATCACCTGACCTGCTGACAACCACTGGTCTAGTGAGCGATTTCATAGGCTGAGCTTAAATTCAGAGTTTCGCAAAGCGATCAGCCAGAGGGTACTGCTTGCTGGCACTGACGTAATCAGCAGCAGCCTGGTGCGCGAGGATGGGCCCGTAGGATGACCCTGCTAAAAATGTACTGCAGTTTACTATGGTAAACCATGATAAATCCATAGTAAATCATGATAAGTTATAGTAAATTATAGTAAATTACATTTTACTGTGCTTTCACCATAGTAAATCCATATAGTAATAAGACATAATAAACCATGATAAACTGTAGTAAAACCAATGTAAGTTATAATAAACCACATTATACAACATTTTACCATACGTTTGCCATGATACACGGTGGTAAATTCATAGTAAGCATGGTAAACCATAACACAAATATAGTAAATTAAATTAAACCACAGTACTGTACATTTTACTATGCTTATACTATGGCATACCATGGTAAATTCAAAATACACACAGTAAACCGTAATAAAATCATAGTAAATTATAGTAAATAATATTAACTACATTTCACCATGTGTTTACTGTTTGATACCACGGCCCATAGTAAATCCACATTATAACATATAATAGTAAACTATAATACATTCAAAGTAACTTATGATCAACATACAAGTGTTTTTGTTTAATGCCTTTCAAATTGCCTAGTTATGAAACACTGCAAGATGCTCAAATGAAATTTATATGTGATATCAGTAATATTGACAAAGAAACTGGAAGAAAAACGAGGTTGTGCATATTGATTTAAAACTACTGCCTACCTCAAACCATTATCAACATTGCACAATGAACATTTTACCATACCAGGATATAACTGATATATATATATATACATATATTGTAGTGGGCGTATTATGCACCCATCTTTTTCACTACCATTCGCAACAATTCATAAGTGATTGCGCGCAGCGATATTATGATGATATATATTGTACACACCTCGTAAATTAACAATTTATTGGACTTCTATACTCCCGATTTTTGAACCAACAACTGTCGAAAATTACGAAGGTGTGTGCGAGCGTACTTGCGAACGAGCATGCGTGCGTGCGCGGGTACATGCGTGTATGTGGATGTCTGTGTGTGTTTGTGTGAGTGTGTGTATGATTTAGATAAAATGACTCTGTAACAAAGTATCCTTGTATACAACTAGCTTTTGTCTCTCCCTATCACATATCTTTTGTCTCTCCCTATCACATATCTTTTGTCTCTCCCTATCACATATCTTTTCATATCTTAGCATGCAATCCATCACGGAATGATTTAACAAACCTGATGAATCCTTCTCAGCAATATCCAAAAAACTTCACTCTTGAAGCGATATAAAACCACAGTAGATTCGATGTTTTGCAACAGGGAACGCGACGCAATATGCGAACTATCTCGACTTGAAAATTGTTGGCGCGCGGCGCTTAATTTTTTGGTAACGTAATATCCATTGTTTCACCAAACATTGTCATATTTGAAATCATGCATGTATCAAATAGAATGTAAATATGATAACACATTTAATTTGCAAAAGATTATGATAACAATTCAGTACATCTGGCTAGCGACCGTAAATGCCGATGCAAGCCGGAAGTAGACATTCGAACATCCGTCACTTTGTATTGGAAAATAGCGCGATTTCATAACGTTTGAAATTGTTCTGAAGTCATGCAAAAACCACCCAGTTTACTGCAGATGTTGGTAGAATCGGTACGTATGCTGTTCCCAATACCGTACATTGGTAGTGTCATTATAACAGTTAATAATCCTTTGATTGTTCTTTGTAATTAGACCGGGCATATATTACCCTGCATGAAATGGCCGAATGCATTTGTAATCCTTTTTAGTTTCTTGTCAGTTGTTGTTGTTGTGTGTGTGCGTGTGCGTGCGTGCGCGCGCACACGCACACACACAACAACAACAACTGACAAGAAATTAAAAAGGATTACACTTATCTCTTAGATGCTTTGACCATATGTTTAGTAAACATCGTGAGAAACCGTCGGTATTATTTATTAATCCTTTTTAGTTGTAATAATTTTCTGACAAAGATCCACAACAGGTGAAGAACAACTGTACACTTACCGCCAAAAGATATATATATATATATATATATATATATATAATGTAGTAAATAAGCCAAACACATCCTATAATTATATCGTAAACATTGTTGAATTTTATCTAAAAATATATTGTCCAAAACAGCAAGAGCGAACAATCGCCATTACGTCACAATGGTCGACGTTAACCCGTCGGCATAGCAGTGATGGCATTTCCACGAAATCGTCCGCAACACGACGGAGTCCGGTTTGGTTGGTCTGTCAGACATTGTTAGCAAAATCGCTGGTGATGGTGCTCACGCGAAAGGTGCGTTCATACAGGAAGGGTAATTTAGACAAAGTGCGATCTCTCTAGGAAATGGTTTAGTTTTGGAATGACCTGTCTCAATTCATTGTACATGAACACGCGAGTTTCGCAGCGCTGCATCATTTTGTTCACCAACAAAGATCACATCCAGTTGGTTCTATGCCCAATTGCTAAAATGGTACTATTAACATTCGATGACATGGCAGCGTATATATTTATTATAGTGGTTGCTTGACAGACAAGTATGGCGAAATATTGGAGATGCAGCGTCGCTTATGTCCCCCCGTCGACCAAATCGGTTAAGGGTCTACGTAAGTAAGTAAGATTTGACCTGTTTCGCTGCAGCTGGTTTGTATGCAGATTGCCGGTTTGGAAGAAATTGTTTGCTTCTTCACGCTGAAACGTGGTAGATCAACCCGATCTAATGATTGCGGTGATAACATCAATTAAGGCGGGTATTAGTTAAATCACATCAGTAAATGTTTTAAGTATACATCAAGCCTTCGTTTAAAAACAAAACCCAGATCTGTCATTCGGTTTATCATCATAGAGCAGGGGCATACACATTTTTATTGGCGAGTCCATACGAACAAGCGAGGCACGGACAAGGTTGGAAGGGACAGATCATATCATTTTTGCATTCGTGATTGTCAGAGACCTGGCCCTTGTTCCCTCTTGTCACACTTCTGCAGTGAAATCGAGAGAGAGAGAGGGGGGGAGGGGAGGGAGAGAGAGGGAGGGAGAGAGGGAGAGAGAGAGGGAGAAAGGGAGAGAGGGAGAGAGAGAGAGGGGGGAGGGAGAGGGAGAGAGGGGAGAGGGAGAGAGGGAGATAGGGAGAGAGGGAGAGAGGGAGAGAGGGAGAGAGGGAGAGAGGGAGACAATATTGAGTCTCAGCTCACTGAAGATGATACCCCAGAAACAATTCCTGATGACGTCAGTAAGATCTTCAAGCACGTTAATCCTCACAAGGCAGCTGGGCCTGACAACGTCAGTGGTCGGGTCCTCAAGGAGTGCTATGCTCAGCTGGGTGCAGTGTTCAGCATCCTTTTCAACTGGTCTCTGAAGCAGCATCGCATTCCCCGTCCTGGAAATCGTCAGTTATATGTCCTGTCCCCAAGAAACCTGTGCCATCTGTTCTCAACAACTACCGCCCAGTGGCGCTTCCCTCAGTCGTCATGAAGTGCTTTGAGCGACTCGTACTTCGTCCTCTCCTGCAGCATGTTGGGGATCAACTGGATCCCCTCCAATTTGCGTATAAACACAATCGAGGTGTGGATGATGCTGTCCTCACTCTATGTCATAGTGTGTATACTCACCTGGAAAAGCCGAAGTCGTTTGCCAGGATAGTCTTTATTGACCTTTCGTCGGCTTTCAACATCGTCCAGCCACACATCATGATGAGTAAACTTGTCAGTATGCATGTGAACCCAGACATCATCTTGTGGGTAAACCAGTTTCGTATTGAGCGTAAGCAAGTAGTGCGCTATAATGGTGCTGTGTCGAGCTCACTCTTCACTTTCACCGGTGCCCCCAGGGCTCTGTGATCTCCCCTGTTCTGTTCACACTTTACACAGACGACTGTCGTAGCAGCCAGGAAATCGTCAATTTCATCAAATACAGCGATAACACAGCTATCGTCGACCTACCCGGCTCTGATCAAGTGTGTGCGTGCGCTGTAGCGGATTTCACAGTGTGGTGTGACAATCATTTCCTAGACCTGAACGTTCGTAAAACTGAAGAACACATAATAGATTTTAGGAAAAATCCTACTCCTCCCAACAGAATATTCATTAATCGAGAGTGATTAAGGAGAATATACGAATACAAGTATCTCAAAGCTTACATTTATTCTACAAACCTTCTACAGATGCTACATAGAAAGCTCTATTACATTTGGGTTTCTTGTGTGGTACGGCGGCCTGAGTATCGTGCATCGCAGCACTCTGGCACGAACAGTCAGGGTTAGTGGCAAGGTGGTGGGAAAAAAGCAGACCAGTTTAGAGGATCTGTACAGGCAACGGGCAGAAAGAAAGGGAAGGAATGTCTCCTCAGACCCCGAACATCCCCTGTTTCCATGTTATAAACTACTTCCCTCTGGCCGCCGCTTTCAACTCCCTCACTGTAAATTGAATCGCACTCGAAACTCTTTTGATCCATCGTCAATAAGACTAATGAATGAGTAACTGTCCTTCGTTCCCTCCATCTCTGCCAGTCTTCCCTGCCAGTCTGACACTGAATGAGCCTGAGATGATTTGGAGATGATTTAACTTTTTTTAAACTGTTGTAACTTATTTAACTTATTTATTTATTTAACCGATGTAATGTTTATTACTATTTTTTATTTTTTATATTGCATGTTTTATTTGTTTTCATATACTCCAAGTGAATTTCCCTCCCAAGGGACAATAACATATTCTGATTGTGAGAGGGGGGAGAGAGAGAGAGAGAGGGAGAGAGAGACAGGGAGAATGAGAGAGAGAGAGGGTGAGAGGGAGAGAGAGTGGGAGAGAGGGAGAGAGAGAAGGATCGAGAGGGAGAGAGGGAGAGGGAGAGAGAGAAATAGAAGGAGAGGGAGGGGGAGAGAGGTCACATACAATATAAATAATTAGATGATGCCGATCAGCATACTGACACTGAAACTCAACAAAACTGACATGTGGTGTTTTGTCGCCAAATCAGGACACACTGGGCCGCATGTCCGGGTCGAGCGTCGGTGCAACTCGGCAGTCGGAAGCCTTTCTGACGAAAGACATCCCCCACTTCCCGTCACCTATGAAAAAGGAGCGTAGGATAACGGCGGTGAGCATAGATACGATGCTGAGCGAGCGGCCCTCACTCCCTCCTGTCGCGGCGCCGGGCAAGACCCACGTCAGAGGATCAGACGCCGCCCGAGATTACCGCTTAGACTCGCAGGCGCTCTACATGGGCCGCCACTCGTTTCCGGTTTGTAAGACCCGTTTCAATTGGTCCGTCGGTAGTCGTCGAAGCAGTCGGTGTCGCCTGCTTACAGTAACAAACTAAAGCCGGCGTCCGAACCACTGCATCTTCGGATTTCTTAACTAAATGTTAACAATTTCATACATTTGTTGATTGTTTAACCATCGGATCACGGTCTTGTGAAGAAGCACCTTATTCCTAACCTAATATTATTATTATAAAAATAAGTAAACGGCATCGTAGTGGATATAAACAGGTTTGTAGAAATAAAATATGTGAATGTTTGAACAACAACAATGCTCAATGAATTTTTAATTGGGATAATGGAAGGACATCTCGCATGATGTCATGTGCACAATGCAATGCAAAATGGCATGTAGCATGATGGAATTATGGCTGTGATATCATTGCATACAATTGCACTGCGAACATATCGTCTTCGAGAGTATGATATTTTCATTTCCAAAACCACCTCACAACTTCATACATTTGCTCAGACAATTGTCCACGTTGCTATTTTTGTATACATACACATCTTCTTCCCTGCATTTTAATTAGGGATACGTCTTATTTCTAGTTAGGATATCCCAGTATTTTCATCTACTTTTGTTCAAGTGTTTTGCAGTTCTACGCTATTTTATATATTTTACATCATTACTATGTTGTGAAGCGCCACGAACAAATTTGGATCTGGCGCCATATCAAATAAAATATGTTATTATTATTATTAGTAAACGTTCATCATGATAATGCTGATAATGCGACTAATTTCTAAAGGGGTTTGATCGTCAACACGTATAGCGGGGAAACAAATTACTACAATGGTTCCACCTAGTAAGTTAGATGTCAATACAAATGGATGTATGCTAATGAGAAGAGGACAGTGCGGTGAGTAATGTATTCGTAACCATGCTTCGTAAGTTGAATGCATTTTCGCCAACATTGTCCATGCATCGTTATTCCCCTGCAAAAAATTACGGACATTTCATAAACCGGTCTGCTATCTTATACCCAGTTCTCCTTAAACGTAAAGTCAACCTAAAGCAGAGAAGTAGGAATAATGAGTGGCGTAATAGCTGAAAGAGATATTCCTCTGTGCCTGGCCTTAATCTATAAAAATCTTCCATAAACACCCGCACGCACACACGCACGCACGCACGCACACATTATGAGACCATCCATACACTGTCTGTTGTGCAGCGTTCCTACCTGCCAGCCCTCGGCCCGTGGCAGGTTCCGACAGGAAGTCAGATGCGCCACATCATGTCTCGAGTGACGAGGCCGACGGAGGCAAGCGAGAGCCGGGCGCGAGATTGTGCCATGCAACGCTGCTCCGTCCACTCGGCCAAGTCGAACGACCTGGCGGCCGACGTCGCTATGCAGCAGTATCAGTACCGCCGCACGAAGGCCAAGTCAATGTAGACCGGCTCGCCGATATCGCAACACATACATACTCGGGTCTTCTATAATGTATTGTTCACAGCGTCTTCTCGAACTGGTCGCTAATTGGCTGCGTTGTTGTTTATGTTGAATAGTTGCGCGTTGATGTAGCAGTGAAACCTGTGATGTCGCCAACAGCTATTTAAGACATTTTGTAAACATCTACAACAGCGTAACAAGAACGATGGATGTGAAGGTTTCTAGTAAAGGTTCGAGCAATTGGTTTCTATCAGTAGCTATTTACAAAGATATCGACAACGACGACGATGATGACGACGCTAACTGAATGAACAGACACATAATAGAAAGCTATCATACATAAGAGAGGGCACAAGTGAACGTATCGTTGCACAACGCCAGAGGTGTTTTCGCCATCTAGCTTTTGTTTGTTCATTTGAATGTGTTAATAAACATGAAGCCTTTGTGAAAACGCGCTCGTACGTCGTTGCATTAATGCGCTAGTGGGGCGCGGTGCTGTAGTGATTAGGGCAACGCATTCTCAAACGAAAGATTCCAGGTTCGAATCCTTCTGTTTCGAATCTTGGGCAAGTTCCTTCACTCCACTTTGCAATGTTCACACTGGTTATACACCCTACAAGTGATACCTGTGGTGAACCCGTCTCAGAAAGTGGTTATTTGATGTCCATGTGACATATTATATATGATGCACAGTCATCAACAAGTGGTTATTTCACGACCATATTCATATCCATACGGGGAAGAAACTCTAGAAGTGTGATGCATGTGGACCACATTTGTCAAGAAGTAGATATTTGGAGATTCATATCCGTATCCATACTGAATACAAATGTTTCATCTGTTGTGAACACTTTTCAAGAAGTGGTGATTTGAAGGCACAGCGTATCCACTACAACACTGGGGAGAAACGTGACATGTGTGGCACAGTTCTCAAATGGTTGTTTGATGAGACATCTTCGTTTTCGTTCTTAAGATAAAATACCGCTGATACCTGTGGTACATACTTCTTAAGATATACCATTTTAACACAGTTGACAGTGTGGGAGAAACCGTAATAATGAAACATGTGTAGCACACGGTTACATTGTGCTAACTATATGCAAATTGTCCGAATGTTCTACAGTACGTCACATGAAATGCATACATAAAATATGATACATATATGCTCTCACAAACGTGTACGTACGTACATACACCTACAATAGTAGTACACGTACGTATGTTGTTGCTCTCCTCCTTGTTCGCTGCTGCACACGGGTGAGAGTCGGGTACAATATTGCTGAACCACTCGCTGTGTTTTTTCTTCCAAAGTGTTCTGTCTATAGCTTCCTCTCACCATCTTTCATCCTCTTCTGATCTTCACATGTCCCTCCTCACGCAGTCCTCCCGTCTCAGCTGTGGTCTTCCCCGTTTCCTGTGTCCTTTACGGTGTTCCTACTCTACATAGAGACTCTACTCTCTATGTATGGACAATAATTAGAAAATAGGTCACTTTTTAGTCATCTTACAAAATGTTCTCATATAACAGACAAAATTAATTAAATAAATAAAGATAACATTGGTTTTAATGCTTGTTTCGCTTTTAATAGTTATCAACAAATTTAAGTTACTTTCACTTATGAATGACTCATTTGTACCTACTGAATTTGCAATAAAATACATTGTTTTGAATATGAACTTTGTGAAATGAAAAAGGAAGACGCAGCTAAGCGACGGACGGACATTGAGATGACGCTGCGAGTCTCAAAGGAACAAGCCTGCAGCCAGATGTAATGTACTGGGCGGTGCAGCAACAATGCCAAGTTTTTCACTATAGGCAATACTCTTTTTGAGACTTGCGATTTAATCATGAACAGTGAACATGTAAACCATGGTGGGACAAAGTACAGTTGATTGATTAACTTGTAATCTCGCATACAAGCCACAGATGAGAAGAGCCTAAATGAACAAAACTTAATATTAACAATGCACAAGCATGTTGTTCATTTGTGAGGAACACGTTGATCGGAAATGGGGCGAGACCTCATTAGATCTTCATTTATAACGTTTTCTTCATTTTCTACAAACTTTCTCTAACAAACTTCTTGAATATTTCAAAGCATATTTAACATGCATTGATATAAATGCAGTGGAAAATTCATAAAATGGTCTTTTTCAGAGAAATCCACCCGAACCTGATGTCTCTCAATTTCCCCCCAAACTGGTGACGGAGTTTGAAATATTGATGCGTTCTGTTAAATAGCCACTGTTCGAATGCGCGAGCTAATAACGTACATATTTATTGCTACCTCGTGAGAGATCTAATGCAGTTGTATGTTCACTATCCACTGGACCAACATGTCCCATGTAAAAGTGCTCGAAAATATTAACAAATCACAACAAAACGTTATTTTCAAAGGAACTCTTTAACTTGGTAATGGCGCACGAATCCTTACTGTTGTATTATGCCATATTGCTTAGTTTCCCTTTATCTCGTGTGAAATATGTAAATAGTTCTAGGTAGATCACGCTCACTAGCCATGGTAGGCAGGCTAGGAGAAGGAAAACTCTGACATAAAACCGCACAAGTAGGTTAGCAAGGGAAGCGCTGCTGAGCGGCTATGATATCCCAAATCATATGATGGCACAAGCAACGGTGAACGAGAGGGCTACCGCGTCCGGGGCAACCGACACGCCGTCTACCCTGGCAGCGGTGAGAAGGGGGTCGTCCGGCCGGCAGCGATCCATATATGAAGTCTGGTTAGGCAGTTTGAATGTCGATTCAATGAGCGGGAAAGCAGTTGAGGTGGTGGAGATGATGGAGAGAAAACGACTGCCGGTGCTGTCTGTACAGGAAACGAAATAGAAGGGGGACAGGGCGAGAATGCTGATGGGTGGATTCAAGCTACTGCACGCAGGACGAGATGGACAAATAATGGAGTTGGCATCATTGTATCAGAAGAGATCAATAAGACGGTGGTTCGAGGGGAGAGATGGAGATGGAAGAGACGCATACTGATGGCATGGTAGATGATTAGGAAACAGCGTGTGTGTTATGTCTGTATACGGGCCTCAGACGGGAAGGATGGAGGCAGAGAAAGAGGAGTTCAGGGATGCTTTGGAGAGGATGATGGGATTGGTGGAGCTGGGGGTAATGTTGTGTATTGCGGTAGACTTCTAGAAGCGAGAAAGCCACAAGATTACATACAGAAGCGGACAGCACAAGGCAAAACTGGAACTGCTGACAGTCCGGAGTCAGCAGGGCAAATGTCACAGGCACACAGCAAAAGCCAGTGGTGTTCGTCGTGCGTATACAGAAGGAGAAACAAACTAAGACCGTGGGCAGCAGGACTATTAAGTGGTGGAGGTGAACGGACGATGTCGCTATTGAATACAAGCAGCGGGTGAAAGCTAAAGATGAAGAGCTCAGTAAAGAAATTGGCAGTCTGGAGGAAGGATGAAAAAAATACAAAGAAGAATTTGTGGGAACTGCAGAGGAGTTATGTGGAAGAACATCGAGAAAGGGCGGAGTGTCTAGAAGTAGTAATCAAGGATGCTGAACAAACGAAGTTGCAGAAGCAGTGCGCGAAAAAAAGGAAGCATGGAAAGAAATAAAGAAGACCAAGGAGAATGTACATCAACCGGACGCAATGCTGATACACATATACGGACAGAAGAAGAAAGCGGCAACGAGGGGTGTTGATAAGGCATGGAAGCAGACGTGTACAGCAAGCTAGATGAGGATGGCGGAAAGAAGATGATATACAGAATAACCCGAGACAGGTATGAAAATAGTAAGGACGTGAAAGGTGGGACGGTGATCAAGGATATAAATGGGAAGTTATAGTGACAGAACAAGAAGCAGGGTTGAAGGTCTGGGAAAATTACTTCTGAACCAAGAAGGAAATAAAAATGACTTGGAATTACCATTGTATGTAGAAAGAAAAGTGGAGTTAGCTGATATTACTGATACACAGTTGTAAACTGAGTTAAAAGGGATGGAGAAGGGGAGAGCACCTGATATCGATGAGATGCACATTGAGATGGTAATGGTAGCAGGGGAGAATGGAATCAGCTGGACAAAGAGGCTGCTGAAAACATGTATGAGGCAAGGTAAAGTACCAGAAGAGTGGTTGACAAGGGTAATTGTCCCAATGTGGGCGAGGAAGGAAGATGTGCAAGACCCAGGAAAATACAGAGGCATCACACTTCTTAAGTCACATCATGAAGCTGCTAAAGAGGATCTTGGATGGGAGGAATCGAAAGAGAGTAGAACAGGAATTTGGTGAAGGACAACAGGGATTCAGAAAGGGCAGAGGGACGACGGATGCGATGTTTGTATTGAGACAGCTGGATGAGAAGAGGCTGGATATGCAAGGTACTGGCAGTGAATTAATATCTTCCCTGGTAAACACTGAACTAAAATACTCATTCAGGTCTATCCTATGCCATTAAGAATCCCTCTAATATTACATTTCCAGCACTATCTTCTAGAGGACCGACCTTATCTTGAACTTTCTGTTTGCTTCGAACATACGCATAACAACTTTTGCAGTCATGTTTTATATTACATGCTAAATTTTGTTCGTAGCTTCTCTTTGAATTTATAATTTCAGCTGTAGCTTGGTTAAGTGCTTCTTTATAAAAGTTGTAGTCTTCATTACTTGTGCGTCAGTACGACTTCCACATCGTTAGTTTGTACTTAATTTGTGTAATGGTTTCTTTCGAAAAGTGTTTTTTGGACCGTTTCCCTTGTTTTTTCAAGGGAACAAATGAAAAAAATGAGTGAAGAAGAGGGGGATTCACATATTTATGGTGGTACTTTGTTGGGAGGGAAGATATGTACATGAGAGATGGCCTCCATCTAAGTGGAAAGGGTGCAGTAGTATCCTCAGAGAACCTGCTGCAATATGTTGACAGTGGGACAAGTTGCATCTATTTCGCAGGGGGGACTCACAGAGAAGCCTGAAACTGGAGGCATAGATAAAGACGGCACATATAAATAAGCAAAGAACACTCTGGAAAACTGTTCTGAAGCGGGATATAAATGTGTTTGTTTAATTACAAGGAGTATAGTAAACAAAAGAAATTAACTAAACATTATGGAAGAAGATATTGACCGTCTCACATAATAGGTATAACCGAATCATGGGCCACCACCGATATATCAGATACCGAATTGGGACTGACAGGATATGTAATGTTTAGGAAGGATAGAATAAGAAGAAGGGGAGGTGGAGTTATTTTATATATTGAATAATCTATCCAGGCTTATGAAATTAAATTAGAAAGAGAAGCAGATTGCGAAGAAGCTATTTGGTGTAACATAGTTACAGGAAACTGAACGTTAACGGTTGGGTTAATTTATCGAAGTCCAAGCATAAGTGTAGAAGAGAATGAAAAAGAACAAAACGCTATAAGGGAAGTGAGCAAACGGGACTGTAATAGTATGGGGAATTTTAACAATGGGCATATATAATGGAATTCTCTACAGAGTATGGGTAGTGAGGACCACAAGTGTTTAGTTTTAGTACAAGATAATTTCCTTACTCAACATGTGTTAGAACCATCCAGGGGTGAGAATGTGTTAGACATAGTGTTGTCCTCACAGAATGAATTAGTTGTCAAGATCACAACCAGATACATTTTCGCATCAAAGTAAAACCAAAAAGGACTAGTAAAAAGCAATACAGGAGAAATGTCCACAAAGGAAGATATGAGGACATGAGGAAATATTTAGCAAAGATAGACTGGAATAACACACTGAAGAATAAGACAGCAACAGAATGCTGGAATATATTAAAGAGTGAAATTGAGTGCAACGTCGATAAATTTGTTCCCTTGAAAAAAGCAACGGAAACGGTCCAAAAAGAAACACTTATCAAAAGAGGCCATTAGAAAAATTAAGTACAAACAAATGATGTGGAAGTCATATAGACGTACTGGAAATGATGAAGACTACAACATTTATAAAGAAGCACTAAGCCAAGCTACAACTGAAACTAGAAATTAATAAAGAAGCTATGAACAAAAATTAGCTTGTAATATAAAACATGACAGCAAGAGTTTTTTGCGTATGTTCGAAGCAAACAGAAAGTTCAGAATAAGGTCGGTCCTCTAGAAGATAGTGCTGGAAATAAATTATAATATCTGAGGGATTCTTAATCGTTCAAGGGGGCAGAATCATACTATTTAGGACAACTAATTGTAACCCCGGAAATGGTAGCTAAGAAAATAAGGGCTATGAAGGATAATAAACCACCCGGAGAGGATGGGATTCCGCCCAAACTACTACTGGAAATTGTAGAACAAATTAGCGCACCGCTTTCAACAGTTTTCAAGTTGTCATTAGAAGAGGGAGTGGTTCCTTTAGAATGGAAAGAAGCAAACATTATACCGTTATTTAAAAAAAGGTTCAAGAAACAAGTCAGAGAACTATAGACCAGTGAGTTTAACATCAGTGATTTGCAAAATATTAGAAAAGCTAATTAAATATCACATGGTAGATTTTCTTGTAAAACATAACTTCATCAACCCATCTCAACATGGGTTTCTAAAAGCGAGGTCATGCTTAACAAATATGTTATGCTTTTTGGAAGATATCACTAAATGGGTAGACGAGGGATCACCAGTAAATAGCATCTACTTAGATTTTCAAAAAGCTTTCAACAAAGTGCCACATCAAAGATTACTGCTTAATCTAAAGGTCCATGGTATAGGAAATGGTATAATTAACTGGATAGAAAAATGGCTGATTGACAGAAGACAACGGGTAGTAGTTGATGGAGAGGCTTCAAACTGGAAATCAGTATTGAGTGCTGGTACCACAGGGATCAGTACTGGGACCTATATTATTCATAATATATATCAACGATTTGGATGATAATGTAACAAGTAATGTGTTGACATTTGCGGATAATACAAAAGATCGGTGAAGTTGGAAGAGATAACGGGGCTGTAATGGCGTAGTGTCATTCCGGTGTCCAGAAGGGTCTTCCAAAGATCGGAGCACGTAGAGAAATTTAGAGATACAGGGCTGTAATGGCGAAGTGTCACCCTGTGCCTAGAGGTAGGCAACATGAGAACGTGCTAGGTTGTGTGGGAACCAGAAAGGTGGTGTTCCCATTATAAAAGTGTATGTGTAGAGGCGTCTGCAAGGGTGCGGACCGGAGTCTCTACACAGCGGAGAATGAGAGCGAACGGCCAGCGACAAATCTGCGTAGCGGGCCCAGTAAGGCGCGGACGTTGCGAGCGCGTGGCGAAGATACGTGTCGAGCGAGTGTCAAAGATTTGTGGCGGGCGAAGGGTAGCAAGAACGGGCGTGATCGGCATACCAACGAGACGAGGTGCGACGTCGCGAAGCGAGACAGCCAGGTCAACGTGACGGCGATCGGAGCGGCGGACAGCGGGAAGCGTCTTTGCGATTCACTTATGAAAAGCTAACAGGCGCTTTTAAGCCACGCCCAGCGCGCTCGTGATTGGTCGCTGGGGCAAGGAGCGTTTACCATATGTGTCACGCGCGTTTCATTTTTTTCGCGGGGAGACGTCAAGGTTTGTTATTATGTTAGCAAGGGGCTATATGTACACAGACTAATTTTATGTACAGGTAGGCAGGGCTATACGTACACAAACTAATTTTACGAACAGGTAGACAGGGCCCTACGTATACGTACGTTCATCCAGATTATATAATTTAGCGTTAAATTTAGACTGATACTGATTAACACAAATCATAATTTTCAACTATTGAGCTGGAACGCGAATTTCGATGAACAACCAATACAGAATAAAGTTTAGCTTCACCTATTTTAAAATGCGCGTGGTGATGAGAAATCGTGTAATTGTGTGGCTGTATGGTTGCCGAAATATTGTAGTTGCTCGTTGCAAGTTTATATATCTCAGAAAGGGGAGCCTTATCGCTGATGAGGAAGCGAGAATGTGTGAAGGGCCTTTAATATCAATTATTATGTCCATTTTGTGTTTCCTGGAGTCAGTATGGTCGGATCAGATAAATATAATGTATTAATTGAGTGAAAACCAGATTGTAAATGTCACACTTTAACTGTTTATTCTGAAAAATAACTTGGACACAAATACACTCCTCGGTGCCTCGTTTATTATATTAATATGAACATATTCAAAACAATTGCACACACGGCGAAGGGTTTCGAGTAAATAATTCAGTTATATTTACAACATACTGGCACTGCGTGTTGGCTTTTACGAATACAATTGGGTGTAAATTAGGCTTAATCAGGCAACAAATTGGGACCAATCTCCACACACCACATATGAGTCCCACTTTGTTTGAAAATGCACCCCCAAAACGACCTCGTTATGGGCCTGCTGGGGATGCTAATGTGGTGTTTGTATATACAATGAAAGAATATAAGACGAAACCACATGGTCCACCAATCTCACCCCCACTTCATTGTTCTTCCAGTTAGAAATGTAACCTTCTGCATTATGAGCCCCCACGTTAACATGTGGGGCCCTCTGCATTGTGGAAAAATCTAACGCCACGTGAACTTGTGGCGCCCCCTGTAGTCTGGATTGGTAAAATGTGAAATTGTGAAAAGCTGGCTACGGGCCTCTACCCCGGTAAGTGGCGGGGTTCTGTGGTGCTCGACCATATGCCCACCGGCCACTTGTCGTCACCGAAACCGCGACCCGCCACAAGCACTTCGTCCGCGGCCGTGTTCGGCACCGCATCTGGTGATATCATAGGCGGATTCACTTTTTTTGTTGCGGATTATTTTACACATGTATCCAAACAAGACAATTCACATGCGATTGACGACGTAAAAGGCATTTCTTAGCGGCCTGTGTGGTGATGGTGTATTGCCCGACAAATTGCGTTTAATAATCACGAAGCAATTATTGTGTTTTTTCAACAATTATACTGCTGTCCACAAAACATTCTAACTGGACATACGCAACCTTCAGGTGGGTGCACAATCTGAGTATCCGAGGATTGCGCAGCGAAATCCAAAGTATCTGCTGATTGCACAGTCGATTCTATGAAGTGGCGCAGAAGGAACGAAACTAACACCATTCTCACGTTTGGTAAGGCTGGCATGTTCATTCCCCTAAAATTACGTTCGTTTCGATAAAAATTCCATAAGCTCTACATTTAAATAATTTATTTTTAACTATTATCTTCGTTGCATGACGGCTGTAATGGTTGATTGCTTAGGCTGGGGTCTACGTATAAAATATATGTACGTAAATGTAATAAAAAACAGTGTAATACGCTTTACGTGGCTGGTTGTTCGTTGGAATGCTATTAAAATGTACACCAAAACTTGCTGACAAATTCATGCTACGTATCTGATATCGACGGCTCAACGAACCAATATTTAACAATTATTACGTAACGCTTATCCCCACGTAGCGCTTCGTCACGCTTGTTCACAGACTTAGCCACCCCAATAAGCGTGACGTACTTTGAAGATGACCACTTAGACCTACCACGCCCTTTGTGGTTGATTTTAGATGATATTTATGGAAGAGCGACTACAGGCTCCCAAACAAATCTCCACTCCCATTGAGACCTCCGAATGGACCCGTAATTGAGATTCTCAAAAACATCCACCTGCACCCCTTGAGGTTTCTAATACCTCCAACGGCACCCAGGAACCTCGAAGCGGAACTCGTTTTCTTCAAGCGGAATTCTTGCCTAAGTGGGCGGGATTCATACGCACCCATCGCAACCCAATCTACGGACATGATTACGTATAATTGAAATGACCTTGAATATGTGTAGTGTATTCATATGAATATGTCGATCCGAAATATCCATATAATAATAATAAGCATCTACAGCGCCAATATCCCCAGGAATCTGAGCACAGAGGCGCCGCATATAAGAATCGTTGGGTAAAATCGTTAACAGCGACAAGCAAGAATCCCCATTAGAGCAAGGGACCGCCGAAGGTTAGGGTGGGAATGCGATTTCAAATAAATAAGTCGAGTTTTGTTTACAAAAGGTAGCTATTTTTCATATGATTAAAGTAATAGGGAGTTGATTGGTTTTAGGAACAAAAAGTTGTGGCACAATTAGACAGACCACGCGGTTTCCCTGCGGTGCACTTGGCTGCACGGTTTGACGTCGGCGCCTCGGCGACCATCGCTCGTGCTTGGCTGGCACGCGACACGGCGCGCGACTCCAGTCAGCGAGACCACAACGGACGTTTCGTCGGCTACGTCGAGCGTTTGGACGTGGAAACGGAAGTGGTGACGCGTGAGTAGTATATAGATGGCGCAGACTACGGGTCATATAAAAAGATCAAAGGAAGATCAAAGGGTTTTGGCGGTTGTGGCTCAGTCAGTGTGGCGTTTTATTGCGTCGTTTACTTATAAAAAAACATGACAGCTTACTTATAAAAAAGTTTTATTAATAGATTTATTAATAGGTATTTGAACTTTCCTTTTTTATGATCGGTCGTGGCGCCAGCCTCGTTTTCATTTAAGTACGTGTAGTGCTGACATCTAGTGAATTGGAGCTAAAATGAAGTACACAGTAGCGCCTCTAGCGCGATAATCGATAACGATAATCGAAAATGATCAATGATAATCGATAATCGATAATTGATAATCGATAATCGATCGATAATCGATAATCGATGATTGTATATATATATATATATATATATATATATATATGGTTATGTGCGTGGTTATATGTGTGTGTGCATATGAGGTTATGAAAACTTGTGGGACAGAAGCGTCTCTAGAGACATTCGCCGCTAAAATAAAGTACACTATATCGTGTGTTGCGAATAATTGTACTCATTCCGTGCAAGCTGTAATACAACGCCGACGTTGCTGAACTGTGATCTATAGCCTAGTTAAGATGTAGCCGGCTTACGAGCGGTAGCGCCTACTGGGGTCGTGATATTTTGCCGTGAGGCGTAACGGTGCTCTAGTTAACCCTAGCGTGGGCGGGCTGTATCCGGCGCTAGGCGGAGAATTCATAACGAAAGCTAGTTAGACAAATAAGGCTTCTGCTGCTGTATTGAAATTGGTTTTATTGGCCTAGCGCGGGCGGGCTGTAGCCGGCGCTAGGCGGAGAATTTATAACGAAAGGCTGCTGCTGCATTGAAGGTGGTTTTATTGGTGCAATAGTCGGATTATAGAGAATTAAAGGAGACGGTGAGTTATACTTACTACTACTATACTAAAAGTTTATAAGTCGGCCTAGGCGTGCCTGGTAAATTAATCCACCGTGCAGAATGACGCGAGGGTGAGGGACACTTTCCCCGGGACGAGGCGCCGTTAGAACACCGGGGGATGCCCCGTGAACTAGTCCGGGGCGATGGACAATGCCAAAGCCGTTTCGGGGCCGAGGTCGCACCGTACCTGTTACAACGGCGGTCGGGCGACATCGGTGTTCACCGGCCTTTGGTAAGATGATCGGACGCGTCACGGATAGAGTGTCTAGTCCGCCCGTTGACAATCTGACGGGGCGAGGAGGAGGCGAGGCGATGGGCGAACTGGCTGGTCGCGCAGGCGCGACTTGTCTGCCTGCTGATCGAGCGGCGCGCGGCGCGTTATAGTTACAGCGCAGCGGCCGGGTGGCAGCCCAAAGCCGTTTATTCGCGATGGCACAGTGACGCTAACGCCATGACCAACGTAGAGTGTATCGAACCCTCTATGCGGGCGTAGTAGGCTGTAAAATAAAATTTTAGTTAGTATTGAAGGAAGGAAGGTAAAGAATAAAATTTTAGTATAGAAATCTGTAGGTTAAAAGGAAAGTATAGAATACATTTTTGTATAGAAATCTGTAGGTAAACCTAACGTACCTGTCGGGGTCATGGTGCGCGCCTCTCTCCGTACTTTCGTTAAATTGTTGAATGGAATGACGCGCGATTGTTTACGCGACGCTAGTCGCTCGTATGGACGCCTGCCGGTTAGCACGTAGGCCACCGTTACATAAGCGGCTTTACCAACTGGTTACATAAGTTTGTAATGCCTTAATAAAAGGCTAAACGCATAAAATCTATAATATCTATAATACGAAGTAAGGACTAGAGAATCTTATGGTAAACTTATATTCGAAAATAACATTCTATAAAAGCGACGTTCAGTTTGTGCACTAACATGACCGAGAGATTGTTTCTAGTTTTAATAACCTTGCCAGACTCGGCTGTTTTGTGGCGTGCGTGTTCGAGCACACGCAGTATACTCGCTACGCTAGTATAAATAGGGATGGCCAAAAACGCCTCTGTATTCGCTTATTGTCGGTGTGGTAACGTTGTGGTATTATTTGCCTTCGCAGACCATCGTCGCTGTCATCATGCCGGTTCAAGGCGAACAAGGGGTGCAGCTGAAGAAACAGTAACCGACGGCTAGAAAACCGAAGCTGTTGGGCGTCGTTGCCGAGGCTGCTAGAGAACCGAAGCCTCCCGCGGCTACCGCTGTTTCGGCGTCGCTGGGGACCGTTGTCGAGCAGAGGCCACCGCGCTCAGTCTCGATTCAACCTTGGTGAGTATCTTCGAGCCGTCCGTGGTGAGCCTGATAGAATTCGTAGAGGCGGCGGACGGGGTGTATAAGATATCTACACCTGTGATGATCAAAACAATTGCGTGGAGGGGGAAATGTACGTACGCCGGCTGTCCTGAGTGTAAGCGTAAATTACGGCGATCCATGGGCGGAACTATGACGTGCTTGTCTCACGGTGTACAAATTTCTTACGATGCCGACTATCTGGTCGATATGATGCCGGAACAGCTGCGCGAAACTGTGATGGCCCTAGTCGGTACGACCCTGGAAGTGTCCCTGCGAAAGACCGTGTGGGGTATTATGGAGACAGATGCCGTCCGGAGTGTGAGTGTTATTTCGAAGCCGGAGTAATACCCTTGAATGACTAACGCTTCGATTGTTGCTGTAGGACGCCGTAATTGCAGATGCTTTGAACCACGTGGAGGAGGGACAGGCCAGCACAGCGCCCTCGGCAGAGAAGCGCGCGAAATAAGATGTTCCTTGGGCGCTAAGGAGGGAAACGGCGATTCGCCTGCCTTCGTACAACGACGACGACAAAGCGCAGCAGGCGCCGCCGCCCACGTACGTTACCTTGCATCCGGTGCCGCCGCTAAAGGTCGTGTCCGTCTCGTCGGACGATCTTCCGTGGGTGGAGGGCATCCAACGAGGCGCGTCAGTGCCGTCGCTGATCGAGGGCGCCCAACTGCAGCCGCGTGACCACCCCGAGTTACAGGGGTGCCTCATGAACTCGTTCGCGGGACGGCAAAGGAGCATGATGAACACTTTCGCAGAATTGATTAGGGAAAAGGTAATGGAGCGTGCGCGCGCGAAATCTGCGGTGAGAGTCCCCCCAAAGAAGGATGCCCATTCGTGCATATATACGGGTATCGAGGCAGAAAGCCCAGCCGACGCTATCGCCTTGTGTACGATGATGTGTCTGGAATAACCGGTCGGTTTTACAGCCCGTGCTCGACTCCCTTCTGCATCGATCGTTCATACCAGCCGCCGCGCGATAGATATACATGCTAGAAGATCAATGCATGCCCTGCGCGGATCGAATCTCGGAAAGGGCCCTCGTGCGCCAGGTGGCGGACTGGCTGATGGGTACCGACTGAACGTGGTGGTTCGATAACGTGCTCCTGGGGTCCGCGTTGAAGGGCTACCTGCTGAAAAGAGCTTGCCTCAGTGATTGACATTGGCGTAAAGCCACTTGACATTAACAGTTGTTGTCCTATATAATGCGGTCAACACGCCGCCGTGTTTACGAACATTAGTATCTGCCTTTTTTATGTTGCGGTCAACGCGCCGTATTGTGGCATAAAGCTTTACATGTATGTTTCACCACGCGATGCTTAATAATATGCGGTGAAGGGCTACCTGCTGAAAAGAGCTTGCCTCAGTGATTGACATTGGCGTAAAGCCGCTTGACATTAATAGTTGTTGTCGTATATAACGCGGTCAACACGCCGTGTTTACGAACATTAGTATCTGCCATGTTTATGTCGCGGTCAACGCGCCGTATTGTGGCATAAAGCCTTACATGTATGTATCACCACGCGATGCTTAATAAAATATAGAAAATGTACGAAAAACTCTTGTCTGTGCGATCCCAGTGAGAAAACAAACACACCAGTCCTAGCAGCTGTACGAACATGTTGTGGTCAACGCGCCGTACTGTGGCATAAAGCCATATATGTCACGCTTTCTTCTACGATGCTTGTTGAAAACGTACAAAAAACTATTGTCCGTGCGAATCCACGATATAAAAAAGCGTCGCCGTAGCCACCTAACGATCGTTGCGGCAAATCCGTTTACAATCGGTGTAGGTGCTTCGTCGTAGTTAATATCGTTTCTGCTTCGACTAGGACAGACGGCCGCGTACTCCGAAGCGCTGCTGCTGCTGCCACCTACCGCACTAGAGGAGCTCGCCGCGGAGAGTCAGTCAGTGGGTGCTACCACCTACCGACGATGCCCGTTTGTCCCGTACGCGGTCGCGCAGTCGATCGTCTGGAGGGGCACTCGTGCCAGCACCGATGCACGAAATGCGGTCGATCGTTCGGCCGTCACGCCGGTACGTTGATACATCTAAGAGCCTGCAGTAATCGTGTGGAGGGACAGCGACACCGATGCCCCAAATGCGATCGGACGTACGCCTTTCGTAGCAGCGTAATGAAACATTTAAAGAATTGCGACGGTAGTGGCGAATGCCCGAAATACGCTCGATCGTTCGCCCGTCGCTATAGTATGTTGAGGCATATAAGAGCCTCCGATAATCCACCACCGCCACCACCACCACCACTACCACCACCCCCGACGACGACGGCCTACGGCGTACCGTTCGCGAGCACTGGTCGAGCATCCGCACGTCTATAGGGCGCGGTCCCGTCCAGTCGAGATATAACTACGAAATGACCGAATGTTTGGACAAGGGCGCGCTCGTCGCCCGAACACGACAGATTTTCGAGAAGCAGACTCGAGCGTTTAAAATCAACTTAAGTTTTGGGATTATCCTTCGACACAAGGAGACGGGCCGCTACAGGTACTTCCGTTCGTCGTGCAACTGCTGCGGATGCTACCTCGAGTCGCCCGCCCTCGTCACCGACGCCGCGTCGTTCGAATGCTTCCTCGAGACCGTCCGACAGCCCGACGTTCTTCAGTACGTCATAGCGCTGAGACCCGACTCGGGGTGGATCGCCGAATTGGTGACTAACGTTACCTACTTCCTCAACGCCATCATCCACCATCCCTTCGGGTGTCTCTACGCGCGACACCCCGACTATCTGCGCACCAACAGGGTGCTCATCGGTCTAGCGAAAGATCGACACAATCAACCCTACACCGATAACCTCTGCCTCTTCCGCTGACTGGCGCTTCATCGAGGCGCTAGGCGCCACGTAGACGATTTGACGCCCCCGGCCATAAAACTGTACGCCTACTACAGCGACGCCGAACCCTACGCGTTCGCCGACGTTCCTCTGAACGAGCTCGACCGGGTCGAGACGGTCTTTGAAAAGAACGTGGCCGTGTATTGACTGACGGAGGAGGCGGGAAAAACGTCAGCGGGATTAGTCCGCCGTTCCATCCACCGCTTCCCCACTACCATGGACGTAAATATGTTCGAGGCGCACTATTCGTATATAACCGACGTGTCGATGTTCTGTCACTCGTACCTATGCGGTAAGTGTGGCGAATAGCTGCGGCCAACCGCCTATCGATTACGGTGTCACGAAGAGACGTGCGAGGTTGGCCGCATCCCCGTCCTCGGTTTCAATTCAGGTAAATACGATCTGAACGTCGTGAAGAAGTATCTCACTCCCCTGTTATTTTTCTAAAGGCCTACGGCTGCGATGTGACGAAGGGACACTTTCCCTACGAGTACCTCGAAGACCTGCGAAAACTGGACGACGCCGAACTGCCGCCGCGCGAGGCCTTCTACAGCCACCTGAAGCGCGAAGGCATCTCCGCCGCGATGTACGTGGGTTGCGCGAAGGTATGGCGCGACGAAGGGATGACGAAACTGCGGGACTTCATCGTATGGTATAACATCAGGGACGTGGTGCCGTTCTTGGAGGCCGTCGACAAACAGTTCGCCTTCTACCGGGAGCGCCGCATCGAGCATCGTTATGTTCAAGGACGCCATCAGCGTACCGGTCTAACCCTGCTCTACCTGTTCAACGATCTGCCGTCGACGCTTCACTTCATGCTCTTCAACTAATCGAACAAGGAACTGCACCGGCTCCTGCAATCGCAGATCATCGGCGGTCCCTCGATCATTTTCGCGTGCTGTCACGAGGCCGACGTGACCGTTCTTCGTCGCACCGAGTTCGGCGAGTCGGCGCGGCCCTGCCGCTCGATCGTCGGCTTCGATGCGAACGGTCTCTACCTATGGGCGATCACGCAAGACATGCCGACGCGGTGGTACACGCGCCGTCTCGCGGACAACGCCGTTCGGCCGGTACGCGTGCACCGCTACGGTCGCTGGCCGTGCAGTGCCTGACGTGGGAGGCCGAGCGGACGGGGGCGCGCATACGACACCAGCTCAACGGGCGCGAGAAGCGCGTCGGCCAGTACCGGGTCGACGGCTGGTGTAGCGAGACACGGACGGCGTACCAGTTCCAAGGGTGCTTCTTCCACGGCTGCCCGTGCACGGGGAAGGAAACGAACGAGGATAACGGAAAGCCGATGAGTCAACTGAACGCCGAGACGGCCGCCGTCACGACCTACCTTCGCCGCTTCTACACCGTAGTCGAGATGTGGGAGTGGCAGTGGCGCGAGGTGAGGCCGCCGTTACGCGGTCGACGATCCTGAAGGCCGTACTCGACGGCGCTCACTTCGGCCTGATCGAGTGCGACGTCGCCGTCGCGGACACGCGACGCCTTCTCCGAGTCGCAGCCGATCTTCAAGAACGCCTACATCGCGCGCGACGATCTCAGCCCGTTCATGCGTCGCTACGCCGAAACACACGAGCTCCTGGCCCGACCTCAGCGGACGCTCGTGGGGAGTTTTTTTGGCAAAAAAATTCTACTCGCGACGCCCCTACAACGGCGGTATCTGCTTCACGGACTCTTCGTCGAGCGCATGTACCAGATCGTCGAGTACGAGCCGATCGCGTGCTTTCGTCGCTTCGGCGACGCGGTCTCCGTCGCGTGACGCGAGGGCGACGTCGACAAGACCATCCTCGCCGATACGTTCAAGCTTCTCGGGAACAGTTCCTACAGGAAAACTATCACGCGGGTCGATCTGCACCGCGACATCAAGTAATGCACGTCCGCCGCGCCGCGACGCTGATCAACGATCGACGCTTCCGGCAGCTCGACGTCGTCGTTCGCGACGGTATCTAAGAGGTGGCGTTGAACAAGCGAACCGTCCGGTACGCGCTGCCCATCCAGTTGGGCTACTTCGTGTACCAGTACGCCAAACTGTGGATCGTGGAGTTTTACTCCGACTTAATCGCCGTCTACGTACCGTGCCCCCTGTTCCAGTACTGCGCGATGGACACCGACTTAGCGTATTTGAGCCTCGCGGGACGCGACATCGACGAGCTCGTGGCGACGGCTAAGCGCAAGCACTATTTCTGGCACCGCGGAGAATGGTTCCCGTCGGAACACTGCGACGGCCACGCGGAGGCGTACGTGCAGTGCCGACTCGCCGGCCGAGCGTGGGACGCGCCCGCCGAATGTTGCGCGAAACGGCGCGGGTACGATAAGCGAACGCCGGGCCTCTTCAAAGAGGAATGGTCCAGTCGCGGTATCGTCGCGCTCTGCAGGAAGACCTACTACTGTTTCGGTGCCGGCGGGGACAAGTACAGCAAGAAGGGGCTGAGCAAGCGTCAGAACGACATCGACAAGGACGTCTTCCTCGGCGTGCTGCGCGGACAACGGAGCGCCGGCGGCTGGAACCGCGGCTTCCAAGTGAAGGAATCGTCCATGCTGACGTACATTCAGGAGCGCGCGGCGTTGAGCTACTTCTACGCCAAACGTCGCGTTCTCGACGACGGCTTCACTACGGCGCCGATACTCGTATAAACAACCTACCTACCTTGGGGTAGGGTATGTATGTATGTATGTATGTAGGTAGGAACTAATAAAAAAAAGAGTGAACACGGGTAGAGTTTTTATAGTCTTTTATTTATTACACGCGACCTTACTACTTCGGACTTGCCTGCCGTACGACGAGGAGCCCGCGAGCGGGTCCGAAAAGTCGAATACGAGACAGTTGTTGGCCACCCTATCGCGGCCGAACAGGCACTGGAAGTCGCTTAGCGGCATACCGCGGCATCGTATCAGCAGGTAGACGACGCAATATTGTCCGCACACGTTAGCAATCGTTGTACGTCCACGAGTCGCACTTGCGGCGAAGGAAGGCGCGGAAGTCGGCGTGCAGCGGCGGCAGTCCGTACGAATCGAAATAGTCGCCTCGCCGGTCGGCGTCCACGTAGACGGCCATCCAGTGCTCTCCCGGTTCGTCGCCATCTTCGGTGTTGCACACGAACGCCGTCGGGTAGGCGGCGTATCAGCTGAAACGTGTCCATCGGCTCAGTTGTCGTACACGACGTTCCGGTTCTTGTCGATCTCGAGCACCCCATCGATCTCCCCGTACACGACGATGTTAACCGTCCAGGGCAGCGCCTGCGCGAAGTGGACCTCCACGCGCAGGTTCCCCTTACGCACGACGTTGAAGTGATCGCCGTCGCAGCAGTCGGGCGATAGGTCGAAGCCGAAGACGATGTAGCCGTCGTCGAAGTCGGCACGCGTCAGGTCGTTCCCCTCGTCCTCGTACGCTTTCCCCGTCGCGACGAAGAGGTTTATGTAGTTTCGGATGTAACGCCGATGCGCGCAGTCCGGCTGCAGCGGCTTGCTCGGCACCTGGCGTACGTCGACTTAGAGGGCGAGGAAGTTTATGATGTTGTGCTTCGCGTTGAACGGGTTTTTATCGTAGGCCCCGTTATAGGCGTAGTTGTCGATCAGGCACATGAACAAGCGTTTCGGGAGCGTGCCCAGGTAGACGTTCTCGTGCGTATGAGACATCGTGCCCTGCGGTATCGAGAACACCTTACAGTCGACGCGACGCAGCGGGTACATGGCCGTCCCCTTCGTCAGCGTTTTGATGTGACCGAGCTGGACGGCCTGGTTCACCTTGGCCTTTCGCACCCGCAGGTAGGTCCCCAGCAGCACGATTTTGAACCCAGGATCGACGACGGTGCCCATGAGCGCGAAGGCTTCCTTGCTTCACACCAATCGGATCTTTCCGTCCACGCCATTCAGTATGTACCGGTCTTGCTAGAACATGTCGGCGTGCAGGTCCACCTCGCGGCTGTTGCGCATGTAGTGGAGCCGATGCTGCCACTCGGCGTTTGCGTTCGCCGTCGCCTCCACGAACCCGGCGGTGTCCCTGCACCACATGCCACCCTCGAGCTGCGACCTTTTGGCGTCGGAACCGTAACTCAGCAGGGTCTCGATGTAGGCCCGGTACGGATACGTTTTGGTCGACGGCGTCACGAGCGTGCCGTTCAGAGACACGTCGACTTGACTGAACATCGAATGCAGGAAATTGTTGAACGGGGCCACGACGCTGTCGTGCGCGAGATCGGTGCCGTCCCCCTGCACCACCTTGACGCGCGCGTACAGTCTAGCGCTCTCCAGGTCCAGATAGTCGTCTCCCGATCCCGGGACGAGGAACTCGATAGGGCCGCCCGCGTCGAGGGACGTCAGCGGCTAGTGATCGATCCATTGACCGCTCTCGATGCTCGTCTGCGTCGTCGGGACGCTGAACAGGTCCAGTTCGCTCTTTAGGTCCTGTCTGTCTGTGCACGAACGCCATTCCTCTACGCGGGGAATATGTCGCTCGACGTTCTTTCCTTTCGACGGCGCTTATTCTTACTGGGCATCGCCGGCGTGCCGACCGGCTTTATGGCGCATCGTCGCTTTTTTGTAGGCGGCGGCGGTGGCGAATTCAACAGCCCGTCGAGAAGGTCGGCACCCGCCTCCTTCGCGCTTCGCTTTATCGACTGTTTCAAATTCCCGCCGGCGACGACGTCCCGCGCCACGCGCACGCCCGTGTTAAGCACGCGCTTGCCCAGCGCCAGGGCCCCTCTCTTGAAGAGCGGCATGGCGCTTCGAAACAGGATGCCGAAGAGATTGCCCAGGCCTTGTCCCCGCTGCGCTCTGCCGCCGACGAACACCGGCAGGTTGTCACCGACCTGTCGAGTGTAGTAGTCCTCGTACGCGTTGCGACCGGCTCTCGCCGACGTCATCGTCAGAACAGTTTGGACGTTCAGTGTCTGATGTGAAGCGTCGATACTAGTTTCCCCTGCTCGAATGGTATCGGTTGACCGATGTCGTCTCTTATATGTATCTCGACCGAATCGAATTGACGCCACAGGAGCGGCACGTATTGGACGCGGTCGAAGACGTTCGATGAGCCCGTTCGTCCCATAGGCGGGCACGGTTCGGAGGAGCGGGGCGAATACGTCGCCGACGATGCGCGGTTCCACGATGTCCGTGTAAACGTACAGGGAGTCGACGCCACGATTCATGTCCAACGTACGCGTGCCCTTTTACTCGTAGGTGTACGCGACGGGGACGGTACTGATGACGACGTCCACGTGACAGCCGCCGTCGTCGTCTTCTTCGTCGCCGAAGTCGTAGGCGCCCTTCGGTCCGGGGCTCGCGATACAGCGCGACTCGAAGCCTTGTACGTTCGCCAGGCCGCTCCGAAGGGGCATGTTAAATTCGACGCCCGGCGATAGATGCAGCGCATCCGGTTAGAAACGGGGCTGTACTCCAGGCGAGCCTTGACCTTATCGGTGCTCAGTTTCCGCAGGGCGGCGTTGATTTTGTGCATCAGCTCTTAGGCGCTGTTGTAAAAACCTTGAGGGATGTTGCCCTACCGGTAAATCGGACTGCAGTCCGAGGAGGTATAAAGGCCCCGCTCCCACGCCTTGCAGGCCAGAAAGAAGTACGCGTCCTCCTCTCTCACGTTGTACCACGTAGCGTCACCAGACCTCATTCACACTGACCCGTCAAGTCGACGCGTTGCGGCAGATTCATCGTGTAGTGCGTCAACGTGTTTTCGGAGTGCGCCTTCATAGACGCGTTGCTCGGCTGCGTCAGGTAAAAGTCAGACGACGTCATAGCGTCTCATAGACGGACTCGGTAGTAGGTACCCGAGGCAGCTACTCAGCAGCGCCGTCCACAGTTTGGAGTCGCCATGGCCGCGCGTTAAATTTTATATACTGAAGACGATAACCGTGTACAGGACGACGATCTGACACAGGAAGATGATCTCGGCTTCAGGGCATTCGTTGCCATGGAACGTGATAGACGGAGGAGTCGTCGACGGCATCGGTCGCATCCACAGAGGCGCATGTTTCGACGGCGGTTTCTTCGACAAACACGCCTGAGACGACGGCGGAGTTGGGCATCGGCTGTCTTCGTCTCGTCGGTGGTCATACCGCGACTGCCGTCCGACGGTACGATATCCTTCCTTTATCAGGCCCACAGAGACGCCATGGAGCGCGTTCGGCGACGGGGGCATCGTTGTCGTCGAACGTAGCGCGGCGGCCGGCTAATACGCGGTGGTAAGTTAATACGGCGGTACCGTCGACGGCATTCGTCGTATCCGCAGAGATGCATGAGTTGGATCGGTTGTTGTTGTTGTTGTCGTCTCGTCCGACGATACGGTATCCTTCCTTTATCGCAGAGACGCCATGGAGCGCGATCGCCGACGGGGGTATCGTTGTAGTCGAACGTAGCGCGGCGGACGGCTAATACGTGGTGGTAAGTGAATACAGCATACTCCAGCTAAGATCGAGTAGCCGTTGCATAGCCCCGCCTCGTGCAGTCGCCAGCACCCCGAGTGTCGCATCCAACGCGGCGTCGTCATCCCTTGTAGTCCGCGAGCGCCTTGGCGTCGATCCAGCTGTTGAACGAGACCGGATAACCGGACCATTTCACGAGCACCTCTTCGCGTCGGCGGCGGCGACGACGCTGTAGAACCGTCTCCTCCCGATACAGTTTATCCTTCGAAACGACTACTCTTTGTAGCTACGGTTCGTAGAAGGTTCCGTTTAGTATCGTTCCGGCGTCGTCCATCAATCGGTAAACGGGAGGGGCGGACGGTTGCGATTCTACGACGGTGAAGAGCTCTTCGCTCCAGTCAGCCACATACCCCTTCTTGAATCGCCCCTTCGCCTTGCTGAAGCGTACTCGGTCTCCCTCTCGCAGTTTCGGCTTGCTTCCTCGCCCCCCGCCGCCGCCGTACTGCCGCTGCCACACTCTCTCCTGATTCGCGGCGTTGACTCTCGCCGGCGTCCTACCGATGCTTCGATGGTAGGCGTTGTTGTACGACCGCACGATGTCCTGCAACGGGTCCACGTACCTCAACGTCTGGAGCTTTGTGAAGTGTCTCCACATGCGGGTCTTCAGCGTACGATTGAATCGCTCCACGACACTCGCTTTGGTCTCCTCGTTGTGCGTCACGAAATGGTGGACGCCGCGCGCCTTCAAAAGTTGCTGAAAGGGCCTGTTGAGAAACTCTGTCCCCTTGTCGGTCTATAGGGCGTTCGGCGGTTGCGACGACAGCAGGCCCTCGAAGGTCGTAACGAGCGCCGGGCCGGATTTACTCTTCAACGGGACGCACCACGCCCGCTTCGGGAATACATCGAAGACCGTCAATAGGAACGCTATACCGTCGTTGTGCTTTTTCAGTTTAGCTACGTCAACGAGATCGGCTTGCCACTGCTGGTTTCGACCGCCTACGATAACGCAACGTCGTTTGAAACTTCGTCTGACCGGCTTGTGAAGCGTATTGGCGTCCTGCTCCGATAGCCACCGCTCGACGATCAGCTTGGGTACTACGGCTGTCGCCCGGTGCAACGCGTCGACGCCGCCGTAACTGTAACTAAGTAGGCGCGCTTCAGGCGGTCCCGTTGTTGTTGTTGTTGTCGAGGGCGCTTTCGTTGCGCACCACGAGACCGCAGGGACACCAAGGCGACGAGTCCAATACGGCGAATAATATATAGATATATAAGGCGAAAGCCGCCGCGACTACGCCGGCGAGGGCGACGACGAGCACCGACCTTCCAGGGAGCATACTAGCTTGTGAGCGGCTCGGGCGTTTCTCAACCTCTTTAATAGGTGACCGACGGCGCGCGATCGAGAGATTGAGTGCGGTGTTTGCTCTTTCGCTTCTGCGCGCGTTTTATGTACGCTCGACGCTGGGGTTTACCAACGAGCTCCATATGGACGTTCAACCGCCTTATACAGTCCCCGAACGCTTCCCAGCCAACCGGCGCGGGCGCCTTCTTCCTCTGTCGCATGAGATCGTTCACTAGATCTACCATGTTGCTTCCCGCGATAAGCGCTCCGTCGTACACGAGCTCCCCTCGATCGCTCCAGCGGATCAGCGGGTCGGTTTTCAGTTTTGCCATCAGGAGGCGGGCCTTTTCTTTTATATTTTTCGGTACCCTTTTCACGATCTCGCTCTCTATATCTTTCGGATCCGTCGGTCGGTCGTCGACTCTCCGTCGTTCACTACGGATACTCGCATCGGTTGCCGCGCGCGAGACGTCTCCATGGCGTTGTAACGACTCAGCAGTTGATTGTACGACGTTACCTTTTCTCGTTCTGACAAATCCGTACGCTCGAGAACGGTTTTCATGTCGTCGTCCAGGCTACTCATCACACGCGACATGGTCGTGGTCGGTTGCGATAGTAACGGGAGTAGACGCTCCACCAACCGGGGGTCTACCAACGCCATCTTCTTCGCGTGCTGCATCAACCTATAGCCTGTCTGAGGAGGGGCAGAAAGGCGCTCGCCAACGGTGCCAACGGCGCCGTCAGAAAAGCGCCCGACACCGTTTGCAGGAGTGCCCTCTTCTGTTTGACGGGCACTTTTTTCGACACTAGCTTGCGCAGATGGTTCCTGTATTTTGCCAGCACTTTTTTCTGTTTCGCCGATAATTTCACGTTCCCGTTCAGAATGTTGTACGCGCAGTCGCACAGACTACAGATGAGATCGGAATCCGCGTGGGCGATTACGGCTTTTCTCAGATCCGTATTCCTCTTGTATCTACGCAACAGATTCAGGGCCAGGATGTGCCTCTTGACGCGCTCTGTCATCCTGAAGAATGACGTCGGCCGCGACGCGCTCCTCTTTTTATACTCTCGTCGGCGCGTAGACGTGCTGACCGCTATCATCGGGAAAAATGGCCGTACGCAGGCGCATAGTTTCCGATGTTTCCTGTTTCAGGTCCACCAGGAGGTAACCGTAGGCGGCTGACGTGGCGTCTTTGAAGGCCTCAATCATGTAGTTGGTTCTAACCGGATATATCTGTTTCGCCAGGTGACCTACTTGCCCCGTGTCCCGGGGTCTCTTGAAGATGACCATGTACTACGCGTTTAAGCTGATTATGCGGTTTTCTTTCCCTTTCGGAAAGAGATTCTGCAGAAGCTGTACGACGGACGCGTTGCAGTGATAACGGCTCGATCATGGAGGAGGCGAACTGCAGTAGACGAGCGACGAAAGTAGTCTTGTCGCACCCCGTAGGGCCGGCCACTATACACGTAAAAGATGCTTCCACGATGTGTCCATATTGACGACTGGCGCGCGGGAAACGAACGATGGCTTTTTATTCGTTTCTTCTATATTCATGACGCACCTCCATCAACAATTTACCGAGCATGTTCTGACCTTCTTTATACCCGTGGGCGCAACCCGAAAAGGCTTCTTTTGACGGCACCCACTCCACCAATTCGGCGTTCCCGGTAGCCAATAGGGCGTCTTTGAACTTTTTCGACGCTCCGAATTTACTCATCAACAGGCTCTTCATACACTCGACTCTAACGGCGTCCCATTCGGCGCCCGTTCTCGTTTTCCTGATTCCGTAACTTCGTCGCTTTGCTATATACGCCGACCACGCCTCTTTGATATACTCCGCGGTTTCTTCGTCTTCGTTAAACATCGCTTTTCTAAACTGGAAAGCGTGCTCGACGGATTTGAAACACCGACCGTACGCCACGATTCGACACGGATGAAAATTCGACAGGAACGACATCGACCCTCGGAAACGTATAGGCTCCATATCTAGAGACGCTACTGACTACATCTCACGCATAACCACTATATAACCTTACACATAAGTGTCTGATTACAGCGCTAGAGGCGCTACATTACATTTATCATTATTGATTATCGTTATCGATTATTGCGCTAGAGGCGCTACTGTGTACTTCATTTTAGCTCCAGTTCACTAGATGTCAGCACTACACGTACTTTAATGAAAACGAGGCTGGCGCCACGACCGATCATAAAAAAGAAAGGTCAAATACCTATTAATAAAACTATTAATAAAACTTGTTTATAAGTAAGCTGTCATGTTTTTTATAAGTAAATGACGCAATAAAACGCCACACTGACTGAGCCACAACCGCCAAAACCCTTTGATCTTCCTTTGATCTTTTTATATGACCCGTAGTCTGCGCCATCTATATACTACTCGCGTGGCTATGGCAACCAATTGTTTAGTGAGCGGTGTGACACGCTGCGCGGAAGAACGGCATCTTTAGAGAATGGCGTTGAAACTACGGATATGTACATATATTTTTAATATTTATTGTGGTTTATTTGGAGAGTTAATCATTGTCGTCACCGTCGTGTGCGAAAGTTGTAGGCAGTCTCCTCTTATAATTCAATGTCCCTAGGCTGGGTGGCAGTCCGATTGACGCAAACGGACCCCGCGCCGAGGAAAAAGAGTTCCGCTTGAATATGTTTTGTGTGTCTTAACGGGAGATGCAGTTGAGTTTTGGGTTTGCAATTCAACCCCCCATAATCAACCAAGTACGGGCCTGTGTTAATTAATTCTGGTAAAGAAACATCATTTGCATAGTGATCAAATTATTTGCGATGAACAGGGTCTTAATAACACACCCTAACTTGAGTTTCATCATTGTGTCATGGTAGGCTTACTATGCGTAGTGATCGTTGGTCCAGTCCGTGTATAGCCCGGGCATGGCTAGCAGTTATGTTTTCTGGCAACGAGTTTGTCTGATCCTCTCGGAGCTGAAACATTTTTTTCGGAGCTATATATGGGAGATCCGGCCCATCTAGTATATATCAGTTTGTAATTTGCAATATGCTCAATATACTTGTATTGGCGGCTAGTTCTTCATCGTCTTTTAATTTTAATTTTAATTGGCAGGATCCATTTTTAGACATTAACGCCAATGGGAGTGTGAAAAATGAGATCCAAGCTACATGAATCTACGCATGTTTTTTTTCGTTTCCCTTCTTGGGATCATTTATTTTCCCTGGCTTAGACACCATATGGAAGGGACCAACAGCTTAGTGTCTCTTCCGAAAGGCATGGGCAACGTAGGATGAACGAAATTATTCAAGTTTCGACACGGCGGTCGATACAGGCACCGAACCACCGATCGGTCGGCAGCAGAATTAAAACTCCTGTTCTTCCGATTGACAGTCGGCGGTTTGACCGCTCGACCACCTTTCCTCCACTAGTTATACTTGTGCTGCTGTTCAGGTTAACACAAGTACGCATTTCGTGCATTTAAGCAATACAGTTCACATGTCATACGTGTGATATTGAAGGTTTGCAAAAATCTAGCAAATGCCACAGAATAATATTATAATTCAAATATTATTTTTCTTTTTAATTGAACTATAAACTAATAATTGCTAAACATTAACAAACAGTTTAGGTGTCCGTTCTATTAAAAAAATGACATCATGAGTGGTTAACAAAAATTCTCCGAATTTTTTAATACAAATCAGGCGGATAATAAACGTAATGTTTGCCCATATATAGTATGAAGTACACTGTATTCCAGTGTATACACATACCCTCTTATCAAATAAAACATAGCTTGGACATAGCGACCAATACGTCAGTGTAAATGACTTTCTGAACAATTACACACACACACACACACACACACACACACACACACACACACACACACACACACACACACACATACACACACACACACACACAATTACATATATATTTATGTGTGTGTTTATGTGTGTGTGTGTATATATACATATATATATATATGTATTAATTTTAACCAATATTTGTTGTAGTTTAAATTTATTTTAACCAATAATTGTTGTAGTTTAAATTAACATTAACCAATATTTGTGAAATATTGGTTAAAATTAATTCAAATTACAACAAATATTGGTTAATATATATATATATTAATTTTAACCAATATTTGTTGTAGTTTAAATTAATTTTAACCAATATTTGTTGTAGTTTAAATAAATTTTAACCAATATTTGTTGTAGTTTAAATTAATATTAACCAATATTTGTTGTAGTTTAAATTTGCTACTCGAGTGCATTTACGTCACTCAAGTTGCATGGTACTGGGTACCAAATGCTCCTCTTTAGCACAACTTTGTAGACATACGTTGTTCTAGCCATTTCACTTTGTGTATGGGTCCATAGGCGGATCCAGGGGGCCTAGGTGGAACGTGCCCCTGTAGACCTTAGTAATTTGGCTTGCCCGCGGACCTTTTATAATGGGCGCGACCGTGCGCCATATATACTTTGAAATGTACTCCCGTTCAGGTTATAATATTGTAATAAGCTGAAGTTACTGCAACGCGGCGGCGAAAAATATTTTCAACAGCACCCCGTTCGTCTTCCGGTGTCACCAGTTCAACCGAGACAACGGCTCAAGTTACGGCGGCGCGACAGCAATAACATTTCTACTTCACCATTAATTTTGGTTCGGCCGCCAGTTGAGGTTTTTGTGCCCCCCCCAGATTCGATTTCTGGATACGCCCCTGGCCCATCTCACCCGGCTTCGCAATAATCTTGTCTTGCCTTGTCATGGTTGATTATTAGTGGAGTATTAAGGCTTGTCTGAATTTCTGTGGCTCTGCAATATTGACTATTGCATCTGGTAGGAAATACCAGTCTTTTACTGTTCGGGAGAAATAGGAAAATTTATAACAGTTCTTGCTGGTGTGGATAGTGTTAAATGCTTTGCGTGATAGGCGTTGTACGGGCTGGAGGAGGTTTTCAACAGGTAAGGACAGGTGACCATAGATGGCTTTGTGGAATATGGTGAGGCGTCTGTTTGCTGAGGCTGTAATCGAATGGATGTGTTTGTTCCAGGTGAGATCTTTGGTGATACGTACTTCTAGATAGTGGTGATGTAGTGTAGTGTTAAGTTAACACCGCTCTTTGGCTTATCAACGAAGGAGAACACTCCTATAAAATAGAAAGCGAAAATGGCGCAGGAAGTCGGGATGATCGTATGATTTCGACAAAGAATGAATTATACTAGGCCGACGTTAATTTACTTCATGCTGATGATAATAAGGAGGCAAATAATCTGATAGGAAATATAATGCCGATGGACATGTTGATTAATGCTACATTTGCTTGTGATCTGATCGAAAACGGTATCGATTGTGTCCTGGTCCGCGCAAGATGCATTCTCGGCGACAACAAACAACTAATTGACTCGTTCGTACCAGACGCATCCAAAAGGAACAAATTACATCAAATGTCGCGTTAATTTAAAATGCCATGTGGTATGGGATGGTTGGGACCCATGATCAAAGGGGAGCTTTGAGCCACCCCCGAGCTGTAACTTGTTAATACTTATAATACATTTATTGTTTTGAGTTCTGTAGAAGCTGATAATGCTATTTAAAAATTCGCGGCCATTAAAATAATTTCAGACCAATAATGTCGCGTAAAATCACGATTAAATGCGTCTATAAGTGATAATAAACAGTAAATAGACTGTGGTGTAGCTTATAATATTATAACTTAGGTTTACGTAACTGACATTTTTGCAAATGTAGGTCGAGTAATATTTTCCTCAGGTAGAGTAGTAACGACTGACCTGCAGGTGTTGTAAAGCCTGAATATAATATCTTAATTTCAGTTTTGACTCGTAGCACACATATCCGATGTTTATTGTAATAAATCATGTATATTGGCCCCGATCACACGACGTCAAATTCATACACATTTGGGAATAAATAGCTCGTCTCGCATGCATCTGGGTAAGTAGAACAATAAATGAAAGTTCGAACGCACCAGAAACTCTCGGCGACCCATATCATATAGCTTGGCGACCCAATTTTGGGTGGCGACCAAGCGGTTAAGACCGGCTGGGATAAGGTAAAGGCGTTTTAAATGGCTCGTCGAGTTGTCGATATTAGTATAATAGGGCACGATCTAACACGATTGCCACACAGGGAATTACTGGCCCTTCTGATGTATTTGTCCAAGTATTCATTGTCCAGTCAGTTATACAAATGTATTCATAGGTTGGTGCCGTCAGTAGTATGCTCGCACATTTGGATCGGTATCCTGCGGTGTTTAAGCGATATTAGGGAGGTTTCGAAAGCCTCCCCTGAGCAAAGTGAGCCTCCCCCTGAGCAAAGTGAGTAGTCACGTGACCTACGCCTCCTAGCGGAAAGAAGTGTACCTAAGCGTCCGTAGTGCCATCTAGTGCTAAGCGGTCGTAGTGCTATCTAGCGACTCGGACTTTAAAACATACTCGGTCTTTAAAACATGTGATGTATGTATGTATGTATGAAGAATTAGTACTAAGGGAATAACTAGTAACAACCACAGTTTGAAAGTTGATTAGGTTGTTAATGATAACGAGGAGTGTAGAGAGGTATTAGTGGTGTATGAATGTACGTGTATGAGAGGAGAGAGAGGATGTGCGTGTGTGAAAGAACTAACGAAACACAAGAGTATATACGAGTGCACACATATTTTATTAACGAATGAATACAAGAATTAACGGTCGATCTCGGCCTCCCAATCTTCGACAACATCCTCCACCAGGGAAGGAACAGGGTCGGCGTCAAAGGGAGGCCGTGTCTCCAGGAGTTCGCGTAGTACGTGACAGAACAAGTAATAATGATTGTCGCGGTGCTCCTCCTCTCGGAAACATATATGAAAACGTTGTATATATATATATATATGAATTATATTATACAAAGTACAACCGGGTGGAATAAGCCAGTGATGTAACCAGACACCGCATAGGGAATCGACATACGATAAAAGGGCAAGCTAGATCAACGGACTATGATACAATACGTAATGGAGACGTCTGCTGACGTAATCGGTAATCAAACACCGCATACCTAGTCGAAACGACAACGGGGTAAGAGAAAACATAAATAAGGTAGTAAAATATTGTTGTAATCATTGAACACTCACATGCACTCCTCATCATCCTCAATACTACTGGAGTCACTGACACTTCCTGTCAGACTCCAGGTAGCAGCAGCACCATCGGTGATACAGGCAGACCTGAAAGGTAATATAGATAACCGTGACACATAACGAACGTAAGCATAAGGAATAATAGAGGTGAGACGTTACAGGTAGTTTACGTGAAGAACACTGTGATGATTATAGTATGATATGTATAGGATATCTATCGAATGAAACAGAGAATAAAAGTACTTACAGTTCGAGTTCACGCCATAATAAGTCAGCAGCAGCATCGGTGATACAGTCAGCAGCATCGATGATACAGCCAGACCTGAAAGGTAATATAGATAACCGTGACACATAACGATCGTAAGCATAAGGAATAATAGAGGTGAGACGTCACAGTTTACGTGAAGAACACTGTGATGATTATAGTATAGGATATCTATCGAATGAAACAAAGAATGATATTAATAATAATAATAAAAGTACTTACATTTCGAGATCACGCCATTCAGCGCGCAGTTGGTCCCAAGGTATCGACGACATAGTTGCGAATGAGATGATGTGAAGAATGTAACAAACGAGCTAGTATATATAGGATAGAGCATATGCATGCAGATAGGAAGGCAACTTGTAAGACACACTGTAGCAATGGAAAAATACCAGTGTATGAAAAGCTGAAGACCCAGGGACGTATGACATCATCATCTAGGGATGTCACGTGACCGATGCTAGTGTGGAAAAATACCGGTGTACGAAAAGCTGAAGACCCAGGGACGTATGACATCATCATCTAGGGATGGCACGTGACCGATGCCTGGGTATGTAGCCAGCCATGTGACGTTATGGAAAATTTCACTGTAGTAAACCGATATCAGTCATAGGACCCTGCGATAAGCGCATGATGTGCGAAGTGCGACTAGGACAATGCGTCTTATCAGAACGCTAACAATACAGACGGGAGAAACGAACTCTGTGAGTGGTCAGCGATGAAACATATGGCGGTCAAGAGCTTGGATATACAATTCAGGGGTGCTGGACACTTCCTATCTAATTTCCATCCATGTAATATACACATATGGGGCGAAGACTTTTCTTGTGTAGAAGCAGCCTATCAGTTTAAAAAAGCCAGACATTTTCACGATGAGAACACTGCGAGAAAGATTCAGACTGCACGCAGTGGAATACAGGCGAAATACTGGAGTAAAAACATTCGGTGGACACCGGATCGAACTGCTACATGGCTATCACAACGTCGAGCCGTGATGCGCGCTATAGTAGCCGTGAAGTTTCGCGCCTCTAAACTACGGCAACGCTTGCTGGATACAGGTGACGCACGACTTATTGAGAATGTACCCAGTGCGGAAGGGTATTGGGGTAAGAGTTCAAAGCGTAACGAAGCAGATAAGAATATACTCGGTGTGATTCTTATGCAGGTGAGAGACTTCGTTAGGCAGTGCTAAGGCGGCCATTACACAAAAAACAGACAGTCAGCCACACGGTGACAGAGTACGGGAGAGAGAGAGATAAAGTCACGCGCCTGATAAGACGCGAACACCCAGGGACGCGTGATGTCATTGTCTACGGTACACGTGATCGATGTCTGGAGGGGATGATTATGTATATAAACCCAGGGTAAATCCAACAGGACAAACATTCTCTCTCCGACTCGCTGCTGCCGCTCTCGACTACTTCACTCCTCTGCCGCTCTCGACTTCACTGCTCAACAAGATGGCGACGCCCAATATCAAATCCGAGGAAATGCTGCTCTCAGAACTCGAACAAGTAAGTGACGGAACGTAAGCATTTGTTCGTCCACTGACACTAGTAACATGTGCTCTGACAGATAAATATGTATGCTACCCGGCATGCCGTATATGTAATCGGAAAGTCCTTCGTCTTGAAATGACGAAGGGGAACCGCCATTGCGTCAGTACATGTGCTGTACACGGCCGTCAGTCGGGTGACCCCGTTTACAAGTATGCTATGGGTATACTTTTTGCCGATCACAAGGGGAATGAAGCGTGGGCCACAGGATTTGATCGTATAGTTCAGGGGGCCGTAGGGGGAATGACAGCAAGCGACTATATGGCGCTTAAACCCGGCCAAGAACGCTACGAGGCACTGAATGTCCTACGCGGCAAACGGGCTAGGGTGACAATTAGAAAGGAGACAAAGGAGGGCTATCGTAACTACACCTTGATTGCACTGGAAATAATCCAGTCGAACAAGGCGGTACCTGACAGTGACTTACTGGAAATATTCCAGTCGGAGGTGGCGGCACCTGACAATGACGTACTGGAAATATTCCAGTCGGAAGAGGCACCACCTGACAGTATCGAATGATTGATGTGGCGCCACCTACCAGTGATGAATGAATGTATTTGACACTTGCTTCTGTCGTGTGTTGTAGACTCCACCTCCTTGGGCAACCCCTAGCGTACGCGGGGTGAAACGTCGCCTATTCGAAGACAGCGATGATAATGATGATAAGGCAAGTGTCATCTATGTGGTGTCGTGTGCGTGGTCTAGTGATGATGATGATGAGGAGATTGCTAATGATGGTGATATTGATACTGATTGGACCACTGATATTGACCATGCCGAGGATAGGAGACGACGTAGTGAATTACAGGAAGCTGTAGAGAAGGTGAATGGCATTCAGAAGCGTGCAGACGAAATGATAGATGACGGTCTATTTATGGCCACTATAACTGCTGCTTGCACTCGCCAGGCGGCCGAATCACTGAGTCGTCACTATGCGAACGTTCACGAAGACATGTACAAAGTAGATCCCATACGTATATACAATAGCTTTGATATGGTAGTAACCGAGCTGGTATGCGTAGCGCGCACACCGTGGTTTGCTCGTATTGTCATAGTACGGGTGAAAGCGAGTCTCCATGCCCTCGGTATAACCGTGTCGGATGCGAAGGAAGACGAACCACTCACACCGAAGGAGTCACTGCCCTGGGACGAACAAGACGACGGGGGGGACGACAGGCAGATCTGGTACACCGAGCTGTGTGCAGTAGCACTCGAGGCTATCGTTCGTTTTATAAGCAACGGACTGTGGCGCCTGTTCGAAGGTGAGTCAAACGTCATCTACCTGGTGCGTAGTGACCTGATCCACGACAATTTGAGATATGCAGTGCAGCATTACAGGTTTATGGCGAGCACACCGGAGTGGTCACGTGACATCGTATCACGTGTACAAGCCATCCTGCGTACACGTGGTATACCAATGATGGATGTAAAAACACCCTGCTAATGTTGTTGTTGTTGTGTTGCAAACAGGCCACCGATGCTCCCTCTAGCGGTCTGGAGCTGATTCGACAATCGTATGCCCAGAACCCGATAGAGTGGGCGCCACAAAAACGTCGCCGCCACCACACCCCCATGCCGCTGCGTCAGGCACTACTCACCCAGCTACACGAGCGACAGCACAACTCACTACTGGAGTTGACATGCGAAGACGTGTCACCCTCAACCTCCACCGAAGCATCACTGGACATGTCATGTGAACAGGATGACGACTATGACGTCACCATGACCGCATCTGACTATGAGACTTTCCGAAGGGACGCGTCAACGCTCGACCTGGCGTACGACGGCCATATTGTTTGGTCGAAAACTGACACGTCGATCCCGTGGGCCTACTCGGCACCGTTCAACAGCGTCAGGCACATCGAACTCAATATAGAGTCCCTAGCGGGGACACTCTTTGCCACGCAAAGATGCAGCTTAGACGTGGCCTTGCGCACGATATGCGAGGAGATCGCTCGAAATGTTGTGCGCGACGAACACGTCTCATACATAGTGAATAGTCTCCAGAAGCGCCTGCAGTGACGACAAGAGGAAATGCGCCCCTACGCTATAGCTGGGGTTATAGGCGCCGCTTGTCTGTTACTGCAGGTGCTTAGCTTAGCTTTGCTTTGAACTTTATACTCGCTTTGATTGTAATTCCATGAATAAAGATGATATGTAATCCAGGATTCTGGTGTCTGTTGTTCTTGTTACCTTCATAGCTCGTTGTGATCGGTGAATACATACACGCGCACTCATACAAGTCACACCTCTTATGACGTCACACAGTGTAGAATATATAGACACGTGCAAGGATCTCCCATCCTTCAGTTGTAGGTACGATGAAACAGCACACGTGTCGTCACTGCGGTCTCCTGCTCGATACACACGCCGACATACAACGTCATATAGACCAAACACATTCATCATCAACAACACACGACGATCATGCCTACAGTAAATCGCCGTCACGAGTGGCGCCATCTAGTGCTACACTGCATCGTTGTGAGAGATGTGCACGTGAGTTCACGAGACGTGACAGCCTGTTACGTCATATGAAGTCGGTATGTATGGAAGCGAACGCCCCACCCCTACGCAAACGAGCGAGACGCACAGAGCGACCACGTGTGAGTGTTGCTGACGACAACGACGACGACGACGACCCGATACAACCCCCATCCCGACTTCCCTTCGCCGATACTCTATCGAGGGAACTACAAGACGTCGTCCGAGATCACTGGTCGACCATCCGAACCCACACGGCTAGAGGACCTGTGCAATCCAGGTACAATTACAGAGTGTCGACACCGGACACGAGCGTCCTAGAATCGTCACTGAAACGCATGTTCCGCGAACAGACGCATGCGTTTAAGATTAATCTTAGTTACGGGTTTGTGTTAAGAAACAAGACCACGAACAGGTACAGGTATTATCATTCGTCCTGTAACTGTTGTGGTCGTTACCTTGACGAACCGTGTCTGATCACAAACACTGCAGACTTTGATGCGTTTCTGGAACGTATCCGAGAAACAGACGTGCTGCAGTGGGTCATCAATCAGCGTCCGGACAGTCAATGGGTATGTGAGGTGGTCACGAATGTTACCTTCTTCGTCAATCACATCGTACATCATCCGACAGGATGTGTGGACATCAAACTGCCGAGGTACATCAAACGAATCAAAGCCGTCATCGGATTGGAAAAAGACTCCATCAACAACACAAAGTACACCGACAATCTGTGTCTCTTCCGATGTCTGGCTCTGCATCGGGGATGCGACCGATACCACCTGGAACCCGCTGTGCGGGTACAATACGCGAAGTACGACCGTGACGGGGTGGCAATGAAAGAATTTGACGGGGTGACGATGGACGATCTCTATCGCGTCGAGACCACCTTTGAGACCAACGTGTGCGTCTACACGCTCGTCGAACCGGAAGAAGGTGGAAAGGCGACTGCTGAACTCGTACGCCGTTCCTTGTGTCACTATCCTGAAACGATGTACATCAATCTTCACGAGACACACTTTTCCTACATACAAGACGTGAACATGTACTGTCATTCGTATCGATGTAGGAAGTGTGGCGATGCACTATGGAGCCGCGTATCCGAACGACACGAGCGCGGGTGTACGGGAGGTGTGCGAAAGATCTATTCCGGTGGCGTCTACCATCCGTCGCCGACAGTCTTCCAGCGATTGGACGACGAAAACATTCATGTTGCCGAATGGTTGCGCTACTATCCGTATCGTGCCACCTTCGACTTCGAGTCCTGGTTCGATACATCGCACCTTCCGTCGGACAGTGCCAAGGTCCATTGGGTGGCTCGTCACGTACCGTTGAGTGTGTCCCTGGCGAGTAACGTACCCGGATTCGAACAGGTGCAATGTCTCATCACGGATGGTAACAGCAACAAGTTGGTATCCGACATGATGACCATCCTTCAGAACATGAGCGAAGCAGCCTACGAAGTCATCGTAGACAGGTACGAGGGCATCCTACACGAACTCACAGAGGCTATCAGAACGTGGAACGAACAGGAAGCGTCCGCCGTGGAGGAGGCGGGGGACAACGAGTCACAGCGACAACCGACCAATCCCTACAAAACTCTCATGGGACAATTGTACGGTTGGCTTCATCAGTTGCCCGTCATCGGTTTCAACTCGGGCAGGTACGATCTGAACGTCGTCAAACAGTTCCTGGTACCCTACTTCCTGTCCGAAAAGAAAGCAGCAGAGGACGGAGAGGAGGAGGAAGAGGAGGAGGAGAAGGAGGAGGAGACGTTTCACGTGATCAAACGTGGCAACACGTTTATGTGTCTATCGACAGACAACCTCAAATTCCTCGATATGACTCATTACATTGCCCCGGGATTCTCGTACGACAAGTACCTGAAAGCGTACGGTTGTACAGTCACGAAAGGTCACTTCCCGTACGAATACATGGACAGCTTGGAGAGACTCGACGACACCGTTCTACCTCCCAAAGAGGCCTTCTTCAGTTGTCTGAAGAACGAAGGTATATCCGACGACGACTACACACGATGTCGGAAGGTGTGGCGAGACAACGACATGGAGACTTTGCGAGACTTTCTCGTCTGGTATAACAACAGAGACGTCGTACCGTTCTTGGAAGCCATCGCCAAACAGTTCGACTTCTACCAACACCGCGGTCTCGACATGTTCAAACAAGGGATCAGTATACCTGGTTTGACCTTGTCCTACCTGTTCACCTACGTACCGGAGAGGACGTTCTTTACGCTCTTCAACGAGACGAACAAGGACGTCCACCAGCTCATCAGAGAGAACATCGTCGGAGGGCCGTCACTCATCTTCACCAGACATCACGAGAAGGGGGTCACGAAGATACGTCGTAACGACTACGGTGATGCGGCTCGAACGTGTCAGTCCATTGTGGGCTACGATGCGAATGCATTGTATCTGTGGTCGATATCACAAGAGATGCCGACTGGATGGTACACGCGGCGACGGGAAGAGAAGGAGTTCCGACCCGAAGTGGCACAGCCCACAGGTCAGATGGCTGTTGAATGGCTTACGTGGGAGTCCGAACGCACGGGACTCGCCATACGTCATCAGACCAACGGTCGAGAGAAGCGCATCGGTAAACTGTTGGTGGACGGTTGGTGCAGTGAAACGAAGACGGCCTATCAGTTTCACGGATGCTACTACCACGGGTGTCCGTGCACCGGACGCGAGTTCAACGAGGTCAGCGGGAAACCCATGACGCAACTACTCGCCGAAACACGAAAGAACACAGCCTATCTTCGACACTTTGTGAGGGTCGTCGAATTGTGGGAATGCGAGTGGAAGGTCACGAGACGCGATCCGTGCGTACAAAAGTTTCTGGACGTTCGCCAACGTCGTCGACACGTGCGATGAAAAATGACGTCACAACAGATCCTGACAGGTGTGTGCAACGGTAGCGTGTTCGGTATGATTCAGTGCGACATACGTGTACCGGAGAACCTGCGCGCACACTTTGCCGAGATGCAGCCCATCTTCAAGAACATTCACCTGACCCGCGATGATCTCGGACCGTTCATGCGTCGCTACGCCTAAGAACACAACATCATGGCAACTCCGCGACGCATGCTCGTCGGGAGTTATCGAGGGGATAAGATCTTGCTCGCCACACCACTCTTGCGATGGTACCTCGCGCACGGACTCGAGGTGACGAACGTCTACCAGGTCATCGAGTACACACCGGTCGCCTGCTTCCGACGATTCGGCGAGGCGGTGTCCACCGCACGTCGCGAAGGAGACGCCCATCCCGACAAGGCCATGATCGCGGATACCAACAAACTTATGGGCAATTCGTCCTACGGGAAATTTATCACCAACGTCGATAAGCACCGCGAGGTCACCTACTGCACGGAGAAGAGTGCATCGACCGCGATCAACAATCGTCGCTTCCGTCAACTCGACGTCGTCGCTGCCGATGCATACGAGATCGAAATGCACAAACGCACCGTCAAATACGCACTGCCCACACACGTGGGATTCTTCGTGTTGCAGTGGGCCAAACTGCGTATGTTGGAGTTCTACTACGACTTCATGATCAGGTACGTGGATCGTCCGCTGTTCGAGTACTGCGAAACCGATACGGACAGCGGCTATTTGGCTCTGGCCGGTGAGTCCGTCGACGACCTCGTGACCCCGGCACTGCGCGACCACTACTATCGTCACCGCTCCGAATGGCTACCGTCCGAATGTTGCGACGATCATCAGAACGATTACGTGCGCTGTCGCCTGGCCGGTCGTCCGTGGAACGGCACCGAGACGTGTTGCAAGGAGCGCAAGGCGTACGACAAGAGAACACCGGGACTCTTCAAGGTCGAATGGTCCGGTGACTGTTTCCTGGGTCTGTGCAGCAAGACCTACTATTGTTCGGGTACGGTCGATAAATACAGCACCAAAGGTCTGAACAAACGACTCAACACCATCGACAAGCAGTCGTTCCTGGATGTGTTGACCAATCGTTGCAGCGGAAGTGGGAAGAACCGTGGGTTCCGGGTCAATCACTCGTCCGTGCTGACGTACATCCAGGAACGTGCGGCGTTGACCTACTTCTATGCCAAGCGCGTGGTCAACGAAGACGGAATCACCACGGGGCCGGTGGACGTGTAATGCCGAACCACTGCTGACACGATGAGGAAATGCGCCCCTACGTTAGTTGGGTTTATAGGCGCCTCTAGCTGTCACGCGGTTAGTAGGCGGAGACACACGAAAAAAAGATAAACACTATTTAGGCAGATGCCACACAATCGATAGTCATAACGTAGCATGTCACGGACGGGAACGCTTGTAGCTGTAACACTAGTGGGAATACTCGGTCTGTATCTGTACGTCTTGTACGTCTTGTTCCGCGATCCCTTCCTTCGTTGGTGTGGTGGAGGTGTCGTCGTCGCAACTAACAGCACAGTGGTCAACGCGATATTGTCGAACACCACCGGTGACTACTAGATGGACACGCGATGGAAACACCCCTTCACCTGTATCGTTGCGGGACCGACGGGATGCGGTAAGACCACGCTCGTGATGCGTCTGCTACGTCACGCCACAACGATGATCGATCCACCTCCAGAGAAGATCACGTGGTGTTACGGTGTATGGCAGAGTGCCTACGTTGACAACGACCTGGTACGATTCGAGGAAGGCTTACCGAGCGGTGCGTTCGACGCATCGACGCGTAACCTCGTGGTCATCGATGATCTGATGGCAGAAACGGACGAACGGGTCACGACCTTGTTCACAAAAAAGAGTCATCACCAGAACACGTCCGTACTGTATCTCGTGCAGAACCTGTTTCCGAAGAACAAGGAGAGTCGTACGATCAGTCTGAACACACACTACATGGTGATCTTCAAGAATCCTCGTGACGCGTCACAGATCGGACACTTGGCACGACAGATGTATCCGGGTCGCCTGAAGTTTGTACAGGAAGCGTTCCGAGACGCCACGTCACTCCCGTACGGTTATCTCCTCGTCGATCTGAAACAGGGCACGCTCGACGATATGCGTCTGCGCAAGGGTGTCCTTCCGGACGACAGTGTCCAGTACGTGTACCAACCCAAGGTATAAGACGTCCGCGCAGCACCTCGTTCCTTCAGTCGCAGCATGCTCGTGAAGACAACAGCATGTCCGAACTCGTGAAGAAACACATCCTCTGCATACAGACGCTAAACAGATACAAGAGCACGAAATTGAGACGAGCCATCATCAGAAACGCCGACGCCGATCTGTTGTGTGCACTAGCCGAGTGTGCCTACAACATATTGAAGAAGAACTTGCCCTTGACCGACGCGCAGAGACGTGCTCTGAACGTGTACAAAACAAACCTACGTGCTTTGGCACAGAGAGACGCACCTGCAGCGAGGAGACGTCGCATCTTGCTACGGGGTAACAACCAGGGCGGAAGAGGACAGACCGGTGGTTTCCTGTCGGCACTGCTGGCACCTTTGGCAGGTGCGGTCTTGCTACCCTTGCTAAAACAGGTGCTACTCAAGTAGACAACGATGGAACACGTACGGAAGATGGCCTTGGTAGATCCGCGACTGTTGGACAGTCTACGCGCACCAGCACCGACGGATACCCTAGGACGCAAAGTACAGGTACTCGACGACGAGATGAAAGTCATACTCGACAGACAAGATCTCACCGACGGTGACAAGGTCGTCATGTATAATCAAGTGTTGCAACGCTACAACGCGTTGTCCGATCGACGCACGCGCGAACCGATGCGCGTGACAACGGTCAACAAGGACACGTCCCCGGTGGTCACGGCAGCGGTGGTGGTGGCGGGAACTAATACGGATCCGACCCCACCGGAGGTGGGGGTGGAAGCGGAAGTCATCGACAGTGTTCCCAAACGCCTCCAGGCCAAAGCCAGACGACTGATGGAACGTCTGAAACGAGACGTCGCGTGGAATGCGCGCGGAGAGCTCATGAACAAAGGCGTAGCGGTACCCGGAAGTAACGTGGTGGACCTCGTGAACGATTTGTTGCGTCATCGCAAGACCATCGGTTCTCCAACGGGGTGGCAGGTGTTTGCACATCAACTCGGCGACATGAATCTGCCTATGGAGTTGGTGGGTAACGAGGCCAGGAGACTGGCCATTCAACAGGAACAAAGGAAGCGTACCATAGAAGCGGCGGCCACACGATCGCTCGGTAGAGCACGTCGAACGCTGCAGTGGACACCCCTCTCGCGGAGTCGATCTCGAATGAGTCCGTCTACTCTACCTACACCACCGACGTCGACTAGTAAGACATGGGAGCGTCTCGAATAAAAGAGACGCATCATCTCGATTCACCGACATAATGTGTGATCTACGGGACAGTCTAACACGTCTGTTTACCGGTGTTGCTTACAGCGGTCTTCCCATCGTGTGCGGGATTACCATCGATTATATCATACGTACGTCATCATGGGACGCCGTCGTAAACAGCTGGAGGACGTCTACTTCAACCCCGCCAAGGTGGGTAGTTACGGAGGAATCGCGTCTTTGCGACGAACCGCCATACCACGCGTACCGAGAAAAATCGTCGAACAATGGCTATCGGAACAGAACGCCTATACACTACATAAACCGGTCAGAGTTCGTTTCAAGCGTCGGCGCACGATCGTCGGAGGACGGGATCAACAGTGGCAGGCCGATCTCGTTGACGTGTCCAGTCTGAAAAAAGAAAACGACGGTACAACGTTCCTGCTCACGGTGATCGACGTCTTCTCGAAAGTCGCCCGATGCGTTCCACTGAAGAACAAGTCGGCGACGTCTGTGTCGAAGGCACTGAACGGTCTCTTCACCGACATTCAACCGCTGTCGTTGCAGACCGATAGAGGTCTGGAATTCTATAACCGTAGCGTTCGGGGTGTATTGGACAGATACGGTATCCACCACTTCTCCACCTTCAACGCAGAGATCAAGGCGAGCATCGTGGAACGCTTCAATCGCACACTAATGTCGCGTATGTGGCGATACCTGACACACAAAGAAGCGTGGCGGTACATCGATATCCTTCCGGATCTGGTGCGCACGTACAACGACTCACCTCACCGCAGTATCGGGATGTCTCCGTCACAGGTGGATGCGACTAATCAGGAAGAGGTGTGGCAGCGTCTGTACGCTGGTCATCACGGTAAGGGTGTACCCAAGTACCACGTGGGGGATCGCATACGTATCAGCAAGGCTAAGAGACGGTTCGATAAAGGTTACACGATAAATTGGACAGAGGAACTATTCACGATACGCGAAGTCCATCCGTCCGATCCACCCGTCTATCGTCTAACGGACGATCTCGGCGAGATACTGGACGGTACCTTCTACGAACCGGAGATGCAGAAGGTGACGGTTCCGGTCGATAAACTGTACCGTGTGGAATCGATAGTACAGCGCCGCAAGGTAGGCAGGCGACGGGAGGTGTTGGTGAAATGGGTCGGATATCCTTCGAAGTTCAACAGCTGGATCGATGCCAAGGGTCTCGTCGGGCTATAAAGACTAATTGTGCGTCCGTCGCGATGTCAGTCGTCCACGTATGGCAGACGAGACAACATCACGCATCACCGTTAGTGACGAAGAAGAAGAAGAAGAAGAAGACGACGTCGACACTCTACCGCCACCACCACTAAAGAAAGAGAGGACTCCGTGGCACATATTCGGTACCGCGTGTCCCAAAGAGGAGATCGTCTTTCTGTGTCAGGTCGTCGTCTTGTACACGGTCATCTTGGTCAGCATCTACAACCTGACGTTTGGCCACCACGATCCGACTCTGTGGACGGCGCTGTTGAGCAGTTCGTTGGGTTACCTGCTACTCAGTCCGACGTTGAAACAACAACAACATGGAACCGAGTGATTTCTATCTCACGTTGCCCAGCAATGCTTCCATGCACACGCACCCCGACAACACGTTGACCCACTACATCACGACGCTACCGAAACGTATCCTACTACGGGGACAATGGGAATGCGGTCTGGTGGAGGTACAGTACCCACACAGTTGGTACAACATCGTAGACGATGACGCGGGGTTCGCTGTGACACTACCGATAGACGAAGAGCACCCACGGTCCCTGCACACGAAGACTATCCGAATCGGAACCGGATACTATAAAGATCCGTGGTCACTGATCCTCTCCATTAACGCCTCTCTACGTCGTGTGGTGGGAGAGGGACGAGTGAAACTGAGCTACAACATCATTACGCATAAGGTATCGGTGCACATGGCACCGAATACCGTCTTCCGTGCTGCTATACTGACTGCCGTTCTCGGCTTTCGTACCACTACGCTGGAGTATCTCCCGAAAGATCCCGATGCACCCGAGTTCAAGGTATTGATCACGGAAGCCAACACCGTGATCACCATGGAACGAGGGCTCGACTCACTCTACATCTATACGGATGTCGTGGAACCACGAGTTGTTGGTGACAGTCTCGTGCCGCTGCTGCGCATCATCCCAGTGAGCGGTCGCCATGGCGACATCGTATCGAAGACCTTCGATAAGATTCACTACGTACCCGTGCTTTACAAAGAATTTGGCACGATCGAGATAGATATAAGAGACGACACCGGAAATCGCGTGCCATTCGAGGTTGGTAAGGTGACGGTGACACTTCATTTCCAACGGCAACGGACGGCACTGTTCTAGAGAGAGAGAGAGAGAGATGAATTACACCGACTACTACGATCGTCAAGCGGGAGGCGCGATTCCTTATTTCGTGGGTGCCCGACACCAACGGGGACACGGCCTGGGAAGTCTATTCGGAAGTCTACTGCGTAGCGTCATGCCACTCGTCAAGAAAGGAGCCGTGGCGTTGGGAAAGAGAGCTCTGTCGACCGGCGCACGCATAGCCGACGACGTCCTGTCGGGACAGAACATCAGAACGGCCGCCAAACGTCGCGTCACCACTGCCGGTAGAGATATGATGAGTGATCTCTTGACCCCTGGCGTGCGACCACGTAAGCGTATAAGACGCACACACCCTGCGAAACGAGTCAGTACACCAGCGAGACGTCGGAGGAAACAGCAGAAACCGAAGGTACGTCGTGAACCCGATATATTCGACGATGGCGTTCGTTCATAAACTATCGTGTGAGGGACTCAAGAGCGAACTCGATCTCTTCACCGTACCTCTGACTCAGACCGCCATCATCGACAGTCACACGGTCCATCACCAGCCGGTGTCCTCGCTCGACTCGGGTGGACCGATCGAATTCGTCGTACCCGGTTCGGGAGACGATTACTTGGATCTCGCCGACACGAAACTACACGTTCGGGCGAAGGTGACGCGTGCCGATGGAAGTGATCTCGACCCCGCCGATCCCGTCGCTCCCGTGAATAACTGGCTCCATTCGCTGTTCGGTCAGGTCGATTTCTACCTGAACGGAACGCTCGTGACTCCCTCGACCAACACGTATCCATACCGTGCCTACATAGAGACGCTGCTCAGTTACGGTGACGATGCCAAGGAGACGCAACTGACGAGTCAGATGTGGTACAAGAACACGGCCGGTCGTATGGACGCCGTCGTCATTGATGGTGCCGATCCGACAGCCAACGCGGGGTTCGTTGCCAGACGCCACATGATCGCCCAGAGTCGTGTGGTCGACATGATAGGTCGTGTCCACGTCGACCTCTTGCTTCAGGATAAACTCCTCATCAACGGTGTCGAGCTCAAGATGCGTTTCGTACGCAGCAAGGATGCGTTCGCGCTCATTGCTGGTGGAGCCAACCCCGCCTACAAGATACAGATCGTCAACGCTACACTGTTCGTCAAGAAAGTCACCCTGAACCCGAGTGTGCAGATGGCGCACATCAAAGCCCTCGAAAAGGCCACCGCCAAGTATCCGCTGCGACCTGTCGAATGCAAGGTCTACTCTATTCCCACAGGTACCCATTCGTACACGCGCGAGAACCTCTTTCTTGGTACTATCCCGAAACGTCTTGTGATATGCTGCATCGATAACTACGCCTACAACGGATGCTACGACAAAAATCCCTTTCACGCTAAAAACAACCACATCAACTTCTTCGCCGTGTACGTCGACGGACGACAGATACCCGCCAAACCTTTCCAGCCCGACTTCGACAACAACCTCTTTATCAGATGCTACCATAACCTGTTCACCTCGACGGGTAAGGCGTGGCAGGACGAAGGGAACGGCTTGACTCGCTACGACTTCCGACACGGCTACACCTTCTTCGGCGTGGACCTCACCCCCGATGCGTGCGACGACTGCTGCTTCCATCTGGTACAAAAGGGCAACTTGCGCGTCGAGATTCATTTCCGCAACGCGCTGACAACCACTGTGAACGTCGTCGCCTACGCCGAGTTCGAGAAGGTGCTGGAGATCGACAGGAATCGTAACGTCATCTACGACAACTGATGGAAACCATGCAGCTCGTCCGTCTACTCACCCGCGATACGCACGCCCGTGTCGTCATGCGCGGGATCGTACCCAAAGACGTACTCCTCGAACTCCAGATAGACGCTTACCCCGTCGCCTTCGTGTGCAACACGCACGACACGGGTAAACCCGGAGAACATTGGATAGCTATCTACGTAGATGCCAACGGTTGCGGTGAATACTTCTGCTCTTACGGCTTGCCGCCACGACACGTCGAGTTTCGACGTTTCTTGAATAAACATTGTGTAACGTGGACTCATAATTCTAAGAGACTGCAGAGTCCCGTGTCTAACGTTTGTGGACGATACTGTGTTGCTTATCTCATGTTTCGATGTCGTGGACTTGTCATGAAGGATTTCGTAAAAGGTTTCGGCCCTGATCTGGTAGCAAACGATTGCCGCGTATTCGATTGGCTTAAACAACTGCAATAACCGTGTTTCATTAACGAACAGATATCATCATCATCGTCATTAACGATTCGAGCCTATGGCGCGGTGGTCACACACCCGTAAGCTCACGACCTCTGACGCGGTGTTCACTCACCCGTAAGTCGTACCATCATCGTCATCCCACGAGCCACTGGCGTGGTCGTATTGACCCCTAAGCTCACGACCTCTGTCGTGGTGTTCACTCACCCACAAGTACTTCGCTTAATAAAACACGGTTTCATATTATACGCTTGTATCATTCGTCAATAAAATACGTGCGCACTCGTATACTCTTGTGTTTCGTTAGTTCTTTCATACACGCACATTCATACACACCCCTCACATACACGTGCATTCATACACAACTAATACCTCTCTACACTCCTCGTTATCATTAACAACCTAATCAACTTTCAAACTGTGAGTTTTAATAGTTATTCCCTTAGTACTAATTCTTCATACATACATACATCACATGTTTTAAAGTCCGAGTCGCTAGGTGGCACTACGGGTGCTTAGGTACACTTCTTTCCGCTAGGTGGCGCAGGTCACGTGACTACTCACTTTGCTCAGGGGGGAGGCTTTCGAAACCTCCCTAATATCGCTTAAACACCGCAGGATACCGATCCAAATGTGCGAGCATACTACTGCCGTCTTATCTGGCAGAACTTGTGCAACCACGAGAGCGTGATGGACGCCTTCCCCCGCACCATACGCCAATACTGCACCAAGGCATCACGAAGAAATGCATCGGCGACTCCGCATTTAGCGCAGCAGCACCGCGGCTATGGAATGAACTACCAGTGGACATTCGCGCATCAGGGACACTGAATATGTTTAGGAAGTCTTTAAAGACACATCTTTTTATTATATATTTTAGTTCATATAAATTGTTTTGTCGTGAGGGACATTATTTTATAATTTTAGTATTATTTGTCTTAAAATTTATAGTTTAATAATAATATTAGATGTCATAAAACCAGTGTTTAGTTTGTTAATATATTAATATACATTTACTGCATTGCTTGTACAGCGCATCGATCTGCTATGCGGTAATTAGCGCTAAAGAAGTACCGTATTATTATTGCGTAGATTCCACGAGTATTCCAACGAAACACCAGCAGTGTAGGACCAACTTTGGTTTTCAGTACTTTCCCAAACTTATATTTCACGTGTAAAGAACGTATAAACACAAACATGCATTGCAACGAAAATAATAATTGTCACAGGTGTATCTGAGAGCGCGAAAAATCTCCCAGTTTCACAGAACAACGGGTCTTGAGAATTCAACAGTTCACAAGGCTGCTGATTTTTAACAGGAGCTGATTATCCCACAAAGTATTCAATAAAATGTCACAAAAACCCTCATTCTATGTTGTTTTATTCAACTTGCATACACTACAGTATTCACAACAGTAGTTCACAAACCGACACTGTAATGCAAGTTATCAAGAGAAAAATAAATAATTCGCTTTCAATACTACATCATATTTATTCAGTAGTACGTATGCACACGTTGTGAGTGACATTTCTAACACCAGCATATTCACTTATCTAAAGAGTGCACACACAAAATAAGTTGTCTGCCTCCTCGGGATAGATCAAATGTCGGGAAAGAAAGGACCCTACCCTACCACGACTGTAAATGACAGCTGCGAGACGTTTACACGTCACAAGTCACACTTCTGAAATTGTCTTAGTTTGGACACACATTATATTTCGTCAAAGCGAAACTACATCTAAATGTACACCACAGGTGTCACATTTTAAAGGTTTCTAATCCGTGTGAATGCGTTTGTGTGACTTTAAAATATTAAGGTCTGAGAACGTTGTCCCATATGTATCACATTTGAAGGGCTTCTCACCCGAGTGAATACGCATATGTGACTTCAAAATAATATTTACTGAAAAGTGTGCACCACAAGTATCACCTGTGTGAGGTTTCTCTCCTGTATGTATACGGATATGGCTCTTCAATTTACAACTTTGCGAGAACTTTGCCCCACAAGTATCACATTTGAAGGGTTTCTCAATGTATGGACACAACGAATATGTCTCTTCAGAGTACCATTGTGTGAGTACTGTGTACCACAAGTATCACATTTGATGGGTTTATCCTCAGTATGGATACGGACACGTGTCTTCAAATTACCACTGTGTGAGAACTGTGTATCACAAGTATCACATTTGAAGGGTTTATCCTCAGTATGGATACGGACACGTGTCTTCAAATTACCACTGTGTGAGAACTGTGTACCACAAGTATCACATTTGAAGGGTTTATCCTCAGTGTGGATACGGACATGTGTCTTCAAATTACCACTGTGTGGGAACTGTGTACCACAAGTATCACATTTGAAGGGTTTCTCCCCAGCATGAATACGGACACGTGTCTTCAAATTACCACTGTGTGAGAACTGTGTACCACAAGTATCACATTTGAAGGGATTCTCCCCTGCATGGATATGGACATGTCTATTCATTCCAGTTCTATTTACCAGCTGTGTTCTACAGGTGTCACATTTGAAGCGATTCTCGACAGATGAAGTGTGCACCTTCGCAGACATATTAATATACTGTTATTTTAACGTATACCTATCACGTTTGTAAGACTTTTCACACTCTTTCGATGCACATTTATGCCCTCTAAGCACTTCTGAATGTAGACTTGTTTTATTAGAAGTGTGACTGTGTGTGTGTGTGTGTTTGTGTGTGTGTGTGTGTGTGTGTGTGTGTGTGTGTGTGTGTGTGTGTGTGTGCGCGCGTGAATATGGATTTGTTGGATTAAACCACAACTTAAAAGGTTTCACTTCAGTGAGAGTGGACGGACCTGTAATTGCCCATTCTGTATTTTAAGGATTTGTTATCAATGTGTATGTGCACGTGGTGCACGGAATGGTCTGTCGCCCGTCTAAGAACACAAATTGTCAGCCGTGAGATAATTTCTCTGTGAACCCTGCTGCACAATGCTTACACTCGATTGGAGTCCACACAACAAGTCAGTTGGCGTCGGCTTTACTGCAGTTAATGTCACACCGCTGAGATAGTTTCCGTGACTCTGCTTGTTGTCCTACGTTATGATGATCGCTGTCTCTTTCGGTTGCGAGCTGTTGTCGCTGTGACTAGTGCGGTGAGGCGAAGAGAATGTGACAGTGTTGTTGTCAATGTTTCCAACGCTGGAGGTTGGCATTTCTAACACCAACAGAGTGGTGAGGCCAAGAGAATGTGTCAGTGTTCACGAGGCTGAAGGTTGGTCACTTCAGTGGAGACACTTCTAACATCAACAGAGTGGTGAGGCCAAGAGAATGTGTCAGTGTTCACGAGGCTGAAGGTTGGTCATTTCAGTGGAGAAACTACTAACACCAACAGAGTGGTGAGGCCAAGAGAATGTGACAGTGTTCACGAGGCTGAAGGTTGGTCACTTCAGTGGAGACACTTCTGACACCAACTGAGTGGTGAGGCCAAGAGAATGTGACAGTTTTCACGAGGCTGGGAGGTTGGTCACTTCAGTAGAGACACTTCTGACACCAATTGAGTGGTGAGGCCAAGAGAATGTGTCAGTGGTGTTGTTGTCAGTGTTCATGAGATTGAAGCCTGGTCATTTCATTGCCGACACTTTTGACACCAACAGCCGTCGACATACGTCACAGACATCTGAAACATAGAAGTAGTTACACGTAGACGACAGTGAGTGACAGTATCAGACGTAGACGACAATGAGTGACAGTATCAGACGTAGACGACAGTGAGTGACAGCATCAGATGTAGACGACAGTGAGTGACAGTATCAGACGTAGACGACGGTGAGTGACAGTATCAGACGCAGATTACGGTGAGTGACAGTATCAGACGTAGACGACAATGAGTGACAGTATCAGACGTAGACGACAGTGAGTGACAGTATCAGACGTAGACGACAGTCAGTGACAGTATCAGACGTAGACGACGGTGAGTGACAGTATCAGACGTAGACGACGGTGAGTGACAGTATCAGACGTAGATTACGGTGAGTGATAGTATCAGACGTAGACGACAATGAGTGACAGTATCAGACGTAGACGACAGTAAGTGACAGTATCAGACGTAGACGACAGTGAGTGACAGTATCAGACGTAGACGACGGTGAGTGACAGCATCAGACGCAGATTACGGTGAGTGACAGTATCAGACGTAGACGACAATGAGTGACAGTATCAGACGTAGACGACAGTGAGTGACAGTATCAGACGTAGATTACGGTGAGTGATAGTATCAGACGTAGACGACAGTGAGTGACAGTATCAGACGTAGACGACAGTGAGTGACAGTATCATACGTAGACGACAGTGAGTGACAGCATCAGACGTAGACGACGGTGAGTGACAGTATCAGACGTAGAGTACGGTGTGTGACAGTATCAGACGTAGACGACAGTGAGTGACAGTATCAGACGTAGACGACAATGAGTGACAGTGTCAGACGTAGACGACGGTGAGTGACAGTATCAGACGCAGATTACGGTGAGTGACAGTATCAGACGTAGACGACAATGAGTGACAGTATCAGACGTAGACGACAGTGAGTGACAGTATCAGACGTAGACGACAGTCAGTGACAGTATCAGACGTAGACGACGGTGAGTGACAGTATCAGACGTAGATTACGGTGTGTGACAGTATCAGACGTAGACGACAGTGAGTGACAGTATTAGACGTAGACGACAGTCAGTGACAGTATCAGACGTAGACGACGGTGAGTGACAGTATCAGACGTAGACGACGGTGAGTGACAGTATCAGACGTAGACGACAGTCAGTGACAGTATCAGACGTAGACGACGGTCAGTGACAGTATCAGACGTAGACGACAATGAGTGACAGTATCAGGCGTAGACGACAGTGAGTGACAGTATCAGACGTAGACGACAATGAGTGACATTGTCAGACGTAGACAACAGTGTGTGACAGTATCAGACGTAGACAACAGTGAGTGACAGTATCAGACGTAGACGACAGTGAGTGACAGTATCAGACGTAGACAACAGTGAGTGACAGTATCAGACGTAGACGACAATGAGTGACATTGTCAGACGTAGACAACAGTGAGTGACAGTATCAGACGTAGACAACAGTGAGTGACAGTATCAGACGTAGACGACAATGAGTGACAGTGTCAGACGTAGACGACAGTGAGTGACAGTATCAGACGTAGACGACAGTGAGTGACAGTATCAGACGTAGACAACAGTGAGTGACAGTATCAGACGTAGACGACAATGAGTGACAGTGTCAGACGTAGACAACAGTGAGTGACAGTATCAGACGTAGACAACAGTGAGTGACAGTATCAGACGTAGACGACAATGAGTGACAGTGTCAGACGTAGACGACAGTGAGTGACAGTATCAGACGTAGACGACAATGAGTGACAGTGTCAGACGTAGACGACAGTGAGTGACAGTATCAGACGTAGACGACAATCAGACGTAGACAGTGACAGACGTGAGACAGACGTAGTGAGTGATAGACGTATCAGACGTAGACGACAATGAGTGACAGTGTCAGACGTAGACGACAGTGACGACGTGAGTGACGAGACGTAGACGACAGTGTGACATCAGACGTAGGGTGACAGACGACAGTGAGTGACAGTATCAGACGTAGACGACAATGAGTGACAGTGTCAGACGTAGACGACACAGTATCAGACGTAGACGACAGTGACATCACGTAGACGACAGTATCAGACGTAGACGACAGTGAGTGACAGTGTCAGACGTAGACGACAGTGAGTGACAGTATCAGACGTAGACGACAGTGAGTGACAGTATCAGACGTAGACAACAGTGAGTGACAGTATCAGACGTAGACGACAATGAGTGACAGTGTCAGACGTAGACAACAGTGAGTGACAGTATCAGACGTAGACAACAGTGAGTGACAGTATCAGACGTAGACGACAATGAGTGACAGTGTCAGACGTAGACGACAGTGAGTGACAGTATCAGACGTAGACGACACTGAGTGACAGTGTCAGACGTAGACGACAGTGAGTGACAGTATCAGACGTAGACGACAATGAGTGACAGTGTCAGACGTAGACGACAGTGAGTGACAGTATCAGACGTAGACGACAGTGAGTGACAGTATCAGACGTAGACAACAGTGAGTGACAGTATCAGACGTAGACGACAATGAGTGACAGTGTCAGACGTAGACAACAGTGAGTGACAGTATCAGACGTAGACAAAAGTGAGTGACAGTATCAGACGTAGACGACAATGAGTGACAGTGTCAGACGTAGACGACAGTGAGTGACAGTATCAGACGTAGACGACAATGAGTGACAGTGTCAGACGTAGACGACAGTGAGTGACAGTATCAGACGTAGACGACAATGAGTGACAGTGTCAGACGTAGACAACAGTGAGTGACAGTATCAAACGTAGACGACAGTGAGTGACAGTATCAGACGTAGACAACAGTGAGTGACAGTATAAGACGTAGACGACAGTGAGTGACAGTATCAGACGTAGACGACAGTGAGTGACAGTATCAGACGTAGACGACAGTTAGTGACACTATCAGACTCAGACGTAGACGACAGTGAGTGACAGTATCAGACGTAGATGACAGTCAGTGGCAGTATCAGACGTAGATGACAGTCAGTGACAGTATCAGACATGACGTTCTTATCGGACAAGTCCTAGAAGAAGTCCTAAAGCCCTTTTGAGATCATATGCAGACAACACGCATGAATCCACTGAATATATTATGTTTCCTGTGGTAAATGTTCAGTTTTGATAAAGATAACTGATGTATCTTGTACGTCGCTGTTTGCCTATGTCAATATATGTCTGTTCTGACAGCAACAAAGGCATTTTATCAAGGATTTCTTGCCTGACGTTAACAAACAAAAGAATTGTGGCCTTTTTAATAACTTGCAACAATGCATATTAACTAGACGTTTCTGATTGGGAAACCATGCCCCTTGAAGAAAAGCCTTTCTGTCATCAATATGCAAAATCGTTATATTTGTTTAATACAAAATTATCTTTACACGTCACTTGGTGATTTCACTTGCAATAATTTGATTTTTATCATTATTATCAATTCTAATCAAATCGACACCATTTGTTTTTCAAACAGTTCTATTTCATATTCATCCACGTAATATCATTGATTACATTTTTGTGTAGACCACCCCCATTAAGCCTCAATTATGGCATATATCTGTAATTGAAAGCTTAGAGTAGTGGAGTAAATGTAATTGAAAGCTTAGAGTAGTGGAGTAAATGTAATTGAAAGCTTAGAGTAGTGGAGTAAATGTAATTGCTTTGACAAATGAAACCCAATATGTGAATAACAAGACTCAAACAAGAACCAATTGCAGTTTTTGTCAAAAGAATGAAATAGTTGAGTTGAGTTTAGTTTTTTTATGTATTTTGTCTCAAACAAATGTTCCCACAGACACACGTATTAAAGCGATTCTTTCTAAGCTAATATACGTTCGATATGTACTGTATCAAAACGTGATAATTTCCCATAACTACTTTCTGTTCTACTTATGTCTAGTATATTTATGCATAACTTGGCTGTTATCTGCACAAAAAGCCGATAAATAATTGTGTTTACGCGAATAATGTTGAGCTTGCTGCCACGTAGATGATTAATTATAGCAGCTCGAGCCGAGTATAATGAATATTCATGCACGCGCATTGACGAACGCAAAGACCGTTGACGTCACACACTGTCAACATGTCATGACGTGAGCTGATTCAAGCATTGACATTTTAAATAACCAATTTGTAGACATTCACATGTATTTTTTATAAGTGTAGGAAGCGTATGCATTGTTTATTTATTCTGCTTGCCAATGCCGTCAGCCGACCAACGTTTCGATTAAGTAGAATTAAAAAAATTAAGAATTAAACCGAATTTCAACTACATAACAATTCCATTTGATTAGGTTGTAGATTCCACTAGTTTCTTCAGGTGTTATGGTTGGTCCCCCTTGTTAACTTCAGCATGGCATTGGTGAAGTTTTACCCTAGAGTTTTATGAGCGTTTACATAGCAAGAAACACTGGTACAGTGTGACTGCTACATTAACTAAAGGGATTAAACTGGGCTTTGAAGCCTGTGCTTCCAAATGTCAAGTTGTTAACTACTCTTTTTCAGTAAGCCTATGGGTTTAGTGGCTGCCCCTATGGTGCACACAATTCCGCCTAAACTACAGAAGGTGTGAAAAACATCCTGAATGAGCCAATAATTAAATGTTCACCAAGCAGCAGTAGAGCAATATGGTTTAATTAGACTGTAATCCACCTAGTTATGTGACATTAACTATTGCTTTTGTCTTTCATTCCAGTATGGTATTGAAATATAAAATGGAATATAATTATATTGGGATTCTCATAAGTCGTTTATCCGTCTTCAAATTGGGGCGGGTATTTGCGCTGTTCTCACGGGTGATGTAGTCGCGACTGGCGAAGTCAATTACTAGTTTGACTCGGCTAACTTCCGCACTTCGCGTAGGATATCTGCTAGGCATAGTTTTGCATGGCAAACAGCCCTGGCTTGCGAGGATGCCGTGGACGCGACTTCATAACCCCTACTTGGCCCAGTTGCATACATTTACAAGTGGTAAACTGGAGTTGCTCGTGAACTTTCTAGTTCGCCAAGTCGTGTTTACGATATTTATAAACGAGCCCATTGAAACGCAGCAGTAGTCTTTCGCTTAGACTTCAGTTCAGCCTTAATTACAAAAGGCTTAGAGCGATTCTTTGAGAATTTGAATATGTTTGTAATGTACGCAATCAGTAAGTAATGCTGTTAATATGACTATTTCATGTAATTAGATGCCTTTACTTAATTAAAATTATGTTGTATTAATCACTAATGACCCTGACAATATATCGAAAAAATAACTCTGCATAGGTCTACGCGCAGTTTCCAGTTTGGCCCCGCCGTCACGATCCGTATATCATGCTCATGAATATTCGGGACAGTCCGTCAGACTTCGATTAACTACGCCGAGTTAATAGATGCAAGAAAACGTCATCAACATGCGTGTGTTTGAATTAGCTACCGCCATGCGAATGAGTCTTGACCAATAAAATTATCAAAAAGAAACCTAGACCAGCTGCTGTTTATGTCACAGATTCAGCAAAGAAAAGAAGGAAAAATATATGGAATAAACGGAGAATGAAAGGATTTATTTAAAAGAAAGAACACCATGCAGCTCTCCACGCACAAAGTCGTATGACATTGTCATTGATGACAATTGACATATTGAATGATTGGCATTGTTTTTGTTGAATATAAAAACATACGAAATCACACCTATGGTACTATCGTGTTCCTTTTTTCACTAGGTACATCTGGCAATACATTTTAAGTTTAATTTTAATAAAACGTTTAGATAACAGCAACTTATTGAAGCTGATAAATATTCAATAATGAAACCATTTTGTTTTCACCATATATCCAGCTGCTATTTCCATAAGCAGTATAAATGCAACATTATATATCACATGAAGTAATGTACAATATTAAAATATCATAGGTAGTTATCTACTTAGCTATCTATATACGGTTTAGTTTTAGTCGTAATAATATTATTGTCGACAAAATATTAAAATATATTGCATCAGTGTAACAACAAGGAACCTACCTCAGCTAGACACATGTTTTATTTAGTATTGGGAGTGCAATTTGTTACATGAGGTGATTGGAACGCAGCATAGCCATAAGTTCGGTACGGGTTTAAAGGTACTCAGTCAATTCGATTGTTTTGCTCCTCGCGTTTCTTAGTAATTTCACACAAAAACAGAGGCACCAAGTACTCCCCAGTGATATCCTAGTTCGTTTATGCATACGTGTTAGTTCGTTTTATTAAATTAATAGAAAAACTGCGAAGTCTTACGTTTTTGGTAAAAACCGGATCCGGTTTTTTGCTTCGATTTTTCCTGAGTATGGACATTGAACTTTGTGTGGAATCGCAGTCTTGTTTTCTCGTGATCGCGAATTAGGGACGATATTGACGTTTGACTCCACCCTTTGGCGCTGTTGATTTTATGAAATACTGAGTTTAGGCAATGATGCCCACGAACATATGCCACCGACACGGCAAAATGGGCCAAATTAGACAGACAAAGACAGTACCCACGCATAAAGTTGTATTTATATTTGGGAAAAACTATGGAACGAAACAAAGTTAACAGAACGAGTTGGGGACAGTGCCAGTGGACCGTGGCCCGTGCCGTGAGGTCAGTCACAACACCAACGTCAACAGATGCAGCGTTCGCAAAGGTTTTTTCCAGACATGTTAGTAATTTCGAATTATTCAGCTATAATCTCGTATATTTAGGCGTATGAGTGAGCATACACATTAATGTTGCTTGTACTAAATGTATTTGATTGTTTACCTTTTAGTCATAGCCAATGCCACCCAATGGCAGTATGGGCTGCCTGGCTGGGCGCAGTTTACAATAGATTAGTATCGGCTAACAGTACGACGCTATGGCATATACCTATGTCAATAATAATATGACTATGTATTATGTTTATGTCGTATATGGTAGTAGGCTAGTAGCCTAAGTAGGCTTGGCATAATAGTAATATTGTAAATAAATGCATTAAAAATGATCCGTAACGATTATAATTATTGAACTAATTAATAGATTGAACAAAAATAATATGTACATAATTTACTAACAATAATATTGTACTAGTAATTTAACTAATATATTACTTTTATATTAAAAATTACAATTACTGGACATTTCAAAATTTCATTTGAATTCGATTGTAATTGTTTGTAGTCTTGGTATTTAATTATATACAAGGAAAATAATATTCTAGTAGTTTCACCAGGTTTTTTTATTGCCCCTTCTGTGAGTTTTTGTTATATTCAGAAAACCAGCGCCCCTCAATACTGTGAAAGGCATGAAAATTAATACCCATAACATGTATATATATATATAGATAGCATTTGAACTTTGGCATTGGTTGCATTTGGCAGTTGTTAGAAACAACCAGTGCTGACTATTAATACATGTACCATATTTTTAGAACGTGAGGTGTGTCAACACCACATGCAGATGTATGCGTCAAAGCTCTTCACCTTCAGATAAACGAGTGTTGTCAAATATGGTACACATTACTCTGTCACCAAACCATTTATCAAAATTATAAATACAAGCAATAAACAAGTATGTCATAGGCGGATCCAGGTGGGCCTGGGGGCATGTGCCCCCCCCCTAGACCTTAGGAGGAATTTGGCGTGTCTGTAGACCTTTTATAATGGGCCCACGTGACTGTGCCCCCCAGACCGTTTTAAATGTGCCCCAATTTAGATGATAATAATAAGCTGAAGTTATGGTGTCTTCCGATATCACCACTGCATCCAAGCGGCTGAAGTTATGTTGGCGAGATAGTGACACAATTTAAACTACATCATTTGGTTCGGCCACCAGTGGAGGTTTGTGTGCTCCCCAGACTCGATTTCTGGATCCGCCCCTGTATGTGATAGTTTTGTTTGTCTGCATGAGGATTTTGCAATAATGGGTGTCCTTATTTAATATTGTTGTTAGAAATGCATGTGAATTAAAGTAAAGACAATGTAAACTAAAAACATTTTATTGAGACTATTTGATGAGATTGACTACAAAATAATGAAAAGCACAATACAACTACAGGTACAATCACTGCACTTGATGTGTATAGTGTAATAATTTTAATATCACATACACATCACATGCACATAAAATGCAAAGCAACAATAGAAAAAAAAATTTGGAAGAGACTGAAAACATGTCAGGTACATATAAAAACAAACAGTTACTTTTATCAAGTTTCTTTCAACACTAGTACACGTGATGTCAAATGCTAGTTGTAGTTTATACATGCCTAGTATGTTTACAACTCACAAAATTAGTGACTAAACAATTATGTGTATTTAACAACAAGTTTTAATATCACATAAAATGTAAACCAATGAGAACAAACTAGTTAGGAAGATGTTTGGTTAAACAAATGTAATATTTACATATAAAATAAAAACAACTAACTTATGAATCATAATTGTTTTTAACATCCAACTATATGGATAAAAATGACGTTTTGTCCAAACATAAATTTGGATTTCGTAAAGATCATTCGACTACGTTAGCGATTATTGAAATAATAAAAAATATTATAAATTATCTTGAAAATGGCAAATTTTTTGTTGGGGTATACTTTGACCTAAGTAAAGCTTTTGACACCGTTAATCACGATATATTGTTGTATACGCTGGATCATTATGGAATAAGAGGTCATGTATGTAAATGGTTTAGACATTATTTAAGAGATAGACAGCAATGTGTTAGCATTAATGGCACAGTTTCAGAATATGCTCATGTTCAAACTGGCGTCCCGCAGGGCTCTGTCTTAGGGCAAGTGTTATTTCTATTATATATTAACGGTATATCTAGTGCTGTGGATCACGTATCTTTGCGTTTGTTTGCTGACGACACTAACTTGTTTATTAGTGGAATGGGTGCCAATGATACTGTGTATACGGCTATGGAGAAGTTAGAATCACTTAGTGTCTGGTTCCGATACAATCGAATAACTCTGAACTTGAGTAAGACATGTTATACAATTTTCAGAAGACATATGGAACGTGAAGTAGTGCCTTTGTTGCTGCAGGACAAACGCATTGAACGGGTTAGCTCAGCCAAATATATGGGTATATATCTAGACTGTAATCTGTCATGGTCGGAACACATTAAGGAACTTTGTTCAAAGGTGTTATCAGTTTATGTTATCATATGGCCTCGTTCATAAATGCCGATATGGTCAGGCAATTATATTATGCCTATGTATTTCCCCATGGGATTGAATTATATGGATCAGCATGTAAAACTAACTTAGCTAAAATACAAGTTCTACACATTTTTTTACTTACAACATTAGCAAAACGTAACCGCTGTGACTGTGCCACAGCATTTCATCGGGAACTTAATATACTTAAAGTTGAGGAACTATTTAAACAAAATGTTGTAATATTTGTGTGTAAACAGCGTACAAATCAACTTCCTAGTCTATTCCACCAATTTTATAAATGTAACAGTGAGTTCATGACCAGAAGTTCCAAACAGGAGAACAATTTATATATACCTAGATATAATTATAGAACTGGAGAGAACTCCCTGAAAGTAATAGGGGCTCGACGTTGGAATAAACTACCTGTAGACAATAAACATTAAAAAACGCTAAATATGTTTAAGCATAAAGCCAGGAGCTTTATAATTGGCATTAATTAAAGTTTCAATATAATTATATATATCGTAAGGAATTCGTTTGTGAATTCTCATATATTGGTACATCTCTAGCTTTAATTTACGGAAGTCTTTAACCTGAGGCTATTGCAATTGATGCACAATGCACTCACAAAATTAAAATAGTGTGCTGCAAATGCATATTTAAATCTATATCACACAGTTAATATATTTTACATTGTAGAGCAAAGACGAGCTGTATAGCGGAAACATGTAAATGTTATCCGGTTGCCTTGCAAATAAACATGCAGCCTTTTTGCTGTATGTCGCAGTGGAACCGAGTGCTGCTGAGACGTCGCAGTGTTTCTGTGAACCACATACAATTCTGGGTGTATTGCCAAGTTCTTCTGCTTTCAGCTTGTGTTGACATCTGCGATTCCTGCACCGTTGCTGATCAATGTAAGACATGCTTGTACGGTTATATGTTTGATGGCACTACGTGTTCAAATAAGTGGATAATATTGTTGTGTGCAATACGCCGTCTGTATTATTCACGTCAAAGAAAAATGTAAATATTGCAGTCTGTGTGAGAGCAATAAACAGACAATAACATTCACACTCTGTGAATCAGGCAGATGTGTCTAAAGATGAGATTCTACTCCCATGGTTAAATAGTACCAGAAAATATTTTTTTAATTTTTGGATACTCGTCTGATACTTTAAACATACCTGACCCAAGAAGTTCTTACAATATGACAAGGAAAATATATAATTTATACCTGCCAACTTTTTTGTTGAAATCCGAGAGATTCCTTAGTGGTTCAGCATGCTTCCCATATATCTCGGATCTTGACATAGGAAGATTGGGGTGGGTGCTGTTGGAGATTTTTTGCTGGAAATTCATTGGTTCGGCACGTCTCGGCACGTCTCCCATGGTGTCGCGCTGTCTCGAGGACGGGGGTGCTGTGGAGATTTCGAGAGAACATCCGGGAGATTTACCTATATTCCGGGTGACTCCCAGATTTCACGGGAGAGTTGACAGGTATAATAATTGATTAGCTTAGCTGTATAAATCCAAGCAGCATAAGGGAAAACAAATCTTTGCTGCTCGACCTAATGTCATGCTGATAAATTACGGGAATGTTTATTTCTTATTGGTCTGAAGAAATTGTTATTGATATCTTCACAGCACAGATCAATGCCTCCTAGTTGTCTTGAAAATTCTTGTTCACAGGAATTTGTTCCATCCTCCAATCATTTGCACCTAAATTTAATGCACATTTTGTACACAAAATTAATGTTGACGTAATGTTGAACACTGAGAATGGACCCAACCCCAAATGTGCAACACTTGGATCCTACCCCTGTTAAAATGCAGTTAATTTTGAGCTGAGCCCATCCCAAATTCCTACATCCCACCCGCCTTGATAGATTGTAAATGGCCTATAGTCAGGGGCTTAATCTTATAATTGTTCACATCTTTCCACAATCACCATTTTTGGACCAGCATTAGATATGGCCATGACATTTCAGCCAAGCTGGGCTCCCTATGTGATGGTCATATTGGACAAAACCAAGATGGCCGCTGTCCGGAGTAAGGTTGTGCAATAATTCGAGAAACAAAAGTGGTAGTACCATAAATTATACCACTTTTAGGCGTTTTTATTTCTTGTTGTTGCGGAGTACCAATTAAGATGTACTCAGTCTTGGAGTTGTTCGTTTTAAGTTTCATGCTTTGCATCCAGCTATTGATGTCTCTAATGCACCGTTCCATAGACTCGCGATTACAGTCCATAGAATTGGCGTTAAAACCACAGTACACCTGATGGTCAACAGCATACGCATGCCCCAGCTTACCTTGCTGATCAATGATATAAAAAACAGTTCTAAACTACTCTGTGAATTCCACAGGACCGAGGCATGATCTTTGCGGTACTCCCTGATCAAGTCTAAACTGGTCAGACACCATACCATCAATAATAATTGATTGAATTTGAAGATAAGGTGAACACCAATTTAGAGCTGTGCCTGATACACCAAAAGAACAATTCATAATATTCAACAAAATCTTATGGTTCACAGTATGAAAAGCCGACAACATTTAAATTAAAACCAGTTGTGTGACCTTCTGTTGGTCCATGTTTAAAAGAATGTCAGACTGGACCTTAACAAGAACAGTTTCAGTAGAATGTCCAGCTCTATACGCAGACAGACAAGATGGCAAAGGAAATCCACATTCTGAATGAAAGCAACGTTGGTCTACAACAGCCCGTTCTGTTAATTTAGAGATGTACTGGAGATTTGATACAGGGCAATAGTTTTTTTGGAATAGGATCCAGTCCTGCTTTTTTAAGCAGTGTCTCTACAAGTGCAATCTTCCATGCATGTGGGAATTCCCCAGCAGCAATGGAGCAATTGATGATGTGTGTAAGAATGGCACAAATTCCACAATATACTACTCGACCAATTTGGTTGGCATGGGGTCCAGAGCGTAGCTGATTGTCTTAGATTTTATAACCAACTTGTGCACATCATTATCAGAGACCACAGCAAATGTATCTAAATTATCACACACACACCTTCTCTGTTTTCTGATGATTTGACGGGAGGTTTTGCTAGGCAACAAATCACGTGCTGGATAGGTTAATTGTAGTGTGTTCGGCCAATATTGCCAGAGGGTTGACATTGGTTGTTATGCTTCAGGCGGCGTGCCTAACCTGGATGGCATGACATTTGGTCAGCACGAGAAGATGCTAGAGGGTTGTGTCAGCAACCTGTACATCCAGGGCAAGGGACCCCTGGACCACTGACACTGTCGGGGTATGTCATGGCGCCCTGAAACCCCTCATTGCTGCGGCCATCCAGTTGCTACAGTGTTCTTGTTTCTTTATGTTTTGGGGCCAGTGTTACAGACAGTTTTTTGTTAAACAAAATGTGTTATTTTGTCAGCTTTATTAGTTTTATTAACATAAATGTAACTGATTAAAATTATATATCTCGGCTGGTTGATACTTGATTTGAAACTTATTAACAGAATAAGGACAAGAAGAACAAGAGCAAGAACGTTTATTCGGCTGATTGATATTTGAAACAAAAGCACATTTTTGTTGTCATCTTACTGGAAAATGTATATCATAAAAAGATCTATTATATGACTGATAACATTATTAAGTATCGGAAATCGTGACAGGTGGCAAACAAAATGTCATGAAGGTGGATGCCTATGCAGCACTGGAAGGGAGATGTTAGAGTATCGGTTGGTTGGTTCTGCTGGGCCTAATGCTGTAATAGAACATGCTGAAGAGTAGGTATTGATTTAGGCATTGGAGCCAAGTCAACCAAAGAGAAACAATCGATGTATTTTCAATGTTGCCAACAGAATCTAGACACTATAAACTGATGTGTAGCTACAATGATACGAAATGTGTAGGTCAGGTCTATGCGAAACAGGAGGTTAACTAATGTCAGAATGAATTGTACCATTAGCCTGTAGATGTGAATTCTTTGTAATTTTACTTAATGTGTACACATTTTCTAGCAGTAAAATGTTGTCGTTGAATGGTGAAGGGCAAATTCACAAAGCAATGTTAATATGCTGGAGAGATAAGGTAATTATGTGCAATCATATCATTAGATCATGCAAACAGAAGTGATGGTCTGATGCAAAGTATTTATTGAGCGCAAATGCCAAATATGCCATATACGTATTGAATATTTTTCCACACAAAAACAGAGTTGTAGGGGAAAGAAATCTTGTGACGTATTTTATTTATAATGTGCAACATTTCACATGTCCCATGCCTGCTTTTGTAGTTTTGTAGAGTTGGATGAACCATGTGTGGTTTAATGATATATATATATATGATCAAAATACTGCATTGTTGCCTTATATTTTAAATGCTAGTACGGTATAATGAAAATTTCAAAAGCACATGGTAAAGAAACGTTAGGTTTTATAGTAAATTATTTAAAGATTCATTAACCTGCTCGTCTAGCTGCGAATATCTGACCTGGTGAAAACTAGATGCTCATTGGTTCCAAGATGAACACAGTTTATGGTGTGTAGATCTACATTTAGCTAGGTAATGTTGGGATTTTGGCCATATTGGTGGTATTGTACTAGACAAAGTTCACTCGATTCAATATGTATACTATCAATAGTAACGTGTGTATTATTTATTTTTATATCAAGAAACAATGGTTCCTCAAGAAGAGCATTATTTTGTTATTCCCTAACTTGAACTTGTTTGAAACATTTGACATTCAGTAACACTGTCTCTTAAAACTTGTATTTAAAATAAATCTCAATGTGGCAATAACACCACATATGTCACTGGCCACGTATTGGTGAATATACACCTTTATTGTAAACACTTCAAGAACTGGCATTATGTTAATTAAACAAAAAGCAAGCCAATTTGTACTTAAATCTAGAGAAGGGAAAACAAAAGACTAGTCACTAGTCACTTACCTCTCACCATGGGACGAAGTAAAAGAGAATTGCCTGTTTTAATACACATATTTGTCTGAAAATATTGTTGTCCTACCAATTGCCAATGCCTAATATTATTCAGCATGTGTGTAAATGATCATATATGTGTAAATAACGGTTATAGATGTGTCAATAAATTTGTTACAAAAATATTAACTTTTTATGACAAGTGTTCATATGATAGTGAAACCCTGATAATCTAGAAACCACAATATCAGGACATAATATACCTTGCAATATACCTGATTAATTTCTTTTAAAACCTAGACAAATACATTAGTGATTAACATCCATACTGCTAATTTGCTGTGCTATTTCCAATAGTTGTTTAAGTGGAATTAACTTAGTTTAGATGGAGTTATGGTAAACGGCTGAAGTTACTGAATGGAATAAGTGTGTGTGTGCACAACCAGTAATGTATGACTGATCACACCAGCAGGGATCGAACCTGCCACACATAACACTGAAACAATGTTGTCATAAACAACACAGTCCAACAGTTTTTAAACAAACAAATGACATAGTATGTCTGCATTTACAACACAATAGTCTAATAGCATTCAGTCAATAGAAGTCAATTTAATAAACGAGTGTTAATGTTTCACACAAAAAATAATATCGTATGTTTGTATAATTTGACAGAAAAATAATACAATATATACTTGTTACGAAACTTTCTGAACAACATATAAACCCACTTTTTAAGTGTTAGGCTTCCAACTGGATATATCCCCAGTAATCCCCTTGGGCAACACGATGAATCCTTGGGAGGAAATTTAGAGTGAGGATAGACACGTCATCAAAAGTGTGTTTGCAGTGTGACGAGTGTATATGCAGAACACTATCAATTGCTTTACTACATGTATCATTATATTTATTAAATATTCACAAACATGAACATGTGTTGTTATTTTATTAGTTTTACAAAACTTGTATTTTATGTGTAAATAACGAATCGATACAGCTATGCTAGGAATATAATAATGTTATAGATGTGTCCACTTTCAAGTGCATATTTCAAGTCCACATGTTACTATTCACTGATGACCCGGCTCAATATCTTTTTAACAATGTCATTAAAATGTTGAATATCCGGAGGGTACATGTTTTCAAGTTCCACTCCAAGCACATTATACTCGCTCGTGATGTACTAATAGACGGTTAAGTCCACAAAACAGCACTCACCCTTGTTCTTCATCACCCCATTCTGGGTGATCCTGCGTGACTGGCCGCGAGCGCTATATAAATGCCTGTCAACTCTGTCTTCTTCTTTGTGACAAAATTTCCTATATCAAACACACTGACCTCGAGCCATCTCAAACAGGCCAAAGGATAGCTCTCATAATCCCACTACTACTCAACAATACGTTCTGAAATGAGACCATATGTGTGTGTGTGTGTGTGTGTGTGTGTGTATGTGTGTGTGTGTGTGTGTGTGTGTGTGTGTGTGTGTGTGTGTGTGTGTGTGTGTGTGTGTGTGTGTGTGTACGTACGTGTGCGTGTGCGTGACATGTGTCCCTATACACTGTGTATAATAGTCAACTTTCTACATCCCCATGAGAGGTATAATTAAGGCAATCTAATCAATGGAAATATACCCTTCTCTTAGGCTCTTTTTAAAGAAGCCCTAATAGCACCACTGAGAACAATGAAAACATTAAGAAATTACTAGATAAAATAAGTGATAAATGTTTTTCACATATTCTGCTATACTTGGAGATTTCAACTACCCATAGATTGATTAGTAAATAATCTCAACTACAGCAGCAAGTACTGAAGATAAATAATTTAAATTAATTGAAAAAATCGAGATTGTTACTTGGTGCAACATATTACAGAGCCCACTAGAGGTAAAGGTACAACAGAACCATCGCTCCTTGACCTTGTAATCACTAGTGAATATACCGAGATCTGAACAGTCGAGACTCCCTCAGCATTAGGAAGACAAACAGATTGTGGAAGAAATATCTTCTTACCAAAGATGTCCAAGCTTATGAGGAATTTTTGCCGATTTCGCTATTAGGTCAGGAGACTGACAAGAAAGGCACATAAACTGTATGAAAAGGATATAATTTATCAAATAAAACAATCTAAGAAATCTGGCAGTACGCAAGGGAAAAATTGAAGACAAAAACGGAAATACCCAACTTGATAGAAAACAAAAACAAAGATGACATGACAATCTCGGACTTGGAAAAACATAGGTGTTAGCCAATTAATTATCCTCGGTAATTATGAGAGAACCAGAAGGAGATACCCCGGAGGAACCTATGAGATTTTTTATAACAATGGAATCTTCCAACATCAGTCGAATACCACAAGAATCAGTGATTGGCCTTCTTCTTTTTGTAATATTCACAAATGATGTACCTGATGTTATAAAGGACTCTCATATTTTCTTGTTTGCGGATGATCTGATGCTTTTTAATCCTATTGATACCGAAGAGTACTGCACAAAACTACAATAAGATCTGATCTCTGTCGAACGCTGGACAGATACATCACTTTTGAAATTCTATCCAGATAAATGTATTCATATAATAATTGGATCATTATTTACTTTGAATTTACCTTGAATCCTCCTCTTCTACGTACTAGTCAAGGAGTTGACGAGGAAGGGAGTCAAACGTTGACTCATGTAATCCTCCGCCCTATTTCATAAATATGATAATTGGATCATTATTCACAAGGAATAAAGGCTATTCACTGGGAAGCAACCAGACAACACTTACAAGTACGAACAAGGTGAAACATATAGGAGTCACTTTCGATTGATCACTTAATTTTGAGGCAAATATGTCAGAAAGAATTAATCAAGCCAATTCGATGATGGGGATATAATCCGACGTACTTTCGATCGCATGGATGAATAGTGTTTTGTACAACTTTTAAGTCACTCGTCCTACCACATACTGAATACGCTAATCAGATATGAAGTTCTTTGTTAATGAAACATATTACAGCTCATGAAAATCTTATCAAAAGATCTTAATCAAGTTAATTCCTGGTTTCAAAGACCTTGAATACAAAGAACATTTACAGAGACTGAAATTACCAACTCTATCATACGGTCGCCTCACAGAAGATATGATTGAAATGTATAAGATACTAACAGGGAAATATGATCCAGCAGTCTTATCCAATGTTGTTACTTTGGGAGCCAATGAAGCACATACGAAAGTGCACCACCTAAAATATTTAAAGAAAGATGCTGATTAAATATTAGAAATAACTCATTTATATACCGATGCACAGACATATGACACAGTCTCCCACAGTCTGTGGTTGACGCTTCATCGATGCAGTCGTTTGACACAAAAATACGTAAGTTATACCAAAACCACCCTATCAAAACTGAATACACTGCCCCACTCCTATCTTAGACTGTGCCAGACTCAGACGCATGCACACAGTCCGAGCATATGTCAAAAGCGAGAGCTGGCACGTAAGAGGCAGATGCAGTAATACCTAGTCAAGCCAGAAGAGGACCTGTAGGAACCTGTAAGATGTTATTCACTTTACTTTTCAGGTCTTAAAAATGGCCCAGCAACATTGAAGTTAATTTTTGAAAGACAAAAAGAGAGAATCAGGAAGTGGGAGACACTGGAGCCGTTACTGCCTATGATACAAAGCTAACTGCACCAATGATCGGCTCGGGACATCTCATCGGGAGCTCCTAACAACCCTACTCTGGAGAGTAGTGTCACAATCCTGATCTCTCACAGTTGACCCACACCGTGTGGAAGTACCCTGCAGGGGAGGGATATATCGGTCCCCAAGCCTTCCCGGCGTTCCCATAACCGGTGTGGTCATCCATGCCACGTGATATAACCCTATATATTGAGCACGTCAAGCTGCAATTAACATATAAAATTTACCTGCTTTTATACCCTGCCAAACACAGTCAGGCGAAATATGTGGTGTGAACTTCAACTTTAATTAAACTTCATATCTAGACCTAGTGAAGTTATTTATTCGTTAGAATGGTATTAAAACTTCGGTCATATGTTATGTTATATGACACGATGCAGTAAACGTGTGTATACGCGGCATAAATAATATTACTAATCTATTATAAGTATTATGATGTATGCAAATTCATGGATAGTATTGGTTGACGACGATAGGGGTCGAATCCAATATGGCCGCACATAGTGGGGAAATTTCCAAAAATCAAATCATATTTATTGTCTAAGTAATATATCAACAACGGTTGTTCAAGTGTAATACACAGTGCGGTATTAATGGTGAATTAATAACGAAGAGAGATGGTGTTCGAACTTGTGTTTACTCCGCCGTGGTGCGTTGCATTAAACCATTTTTAACTAGTGCATTAATTTTGTGTGCCTTAAGTGATGATACATGTGTTTCTAGTACGTTGGTCATTGCCAAATAATATAACTATAATCAGCCAAGCACAAGCGTGTGTGTATTTGCACTATAATTGGCAAGATGTTCTACGAACACATTACGCCAGTACGTATGTACGTATATGTCTATATATGGGTCTACATTAAGGTACGATACAAAAGTTAAGTTTATAAACACAATAACCATGTTCTTTTCTTGTGCGCGCGTGCCTGCCGACGTGAATAGACTATCAACATTAACGAATTTTCTTGTTGTACCCAAAGGCAATATATAGAACAGACTACAACTACTTGATGTTCTAAACAAATGAAGTCCCTACCTTCCTTCCTGTTGCAGCCATCTTGCAATGGCTACCCCTTCACGCTGTGTTTTCCGGCATTTGTTTTCATATCCTATAGTGTATTCGTTGAAATCACCTGTTAAACGAAGCACCATATCGAGCGTCAAGCGAATATTGTTTGTTACATACATATAATGTGCGCTAACACGCGCAAGTGAACCATCCACCAGTCAAGTCGGTGTTGTACTAATACCCGTCGTATATTACAACCACTATATTTCAACCACTGTTTTCCTATTTGTCGTTTAATGCTAACCACACACACGTTTACAACAACTGTCAGGTGAAACTCGACAGAGGTATTCATATTAAATTCAAGCTGGAGTCAAACTAAATCCTCTTGGCATGTGATTAGAAAGGAACTATTGTTGGGCTCGCACGTGATGCCTATAATGTTCACCGGTAGTTGAATCAATGCATTGTCTCTGAGGTAATACACCACTGCTTGTGGACGAAGAACAGTTGGCATGCCTAAATTAATAGTCTCGTCATTCGTGTTAAATGTTCAAAGATCCATGGCTGTACCCAATTACGAGTGAATATGAGAGAGAGAGAGAGAGAACGAGAGAGAGAGAGAGAGAGAGAGAGAACGAGAGAGAGAGAGAAAGAGAGAGAACGAGAGAGAGAGAGAGGGGAACGAGAGAGAGAGATAACTAGAGAGAGAGAGAGAACGAGAGAACTAGAGAGAGAGAGAGAGAGAGAGAGAGAGAGAGAGAGAGAGAGAGAGAGAGAGAGAGAGAGAGAGAGAGAGAGAGAGAGAGAGAGAGAGAGAAGGAGAGAGAGAGAGAGAGAGAGAGAGAGAGAGAGAGAGAGAGAGAGAGAGAGAGAGAGAGAGAGAGAGAGAGAGAGAGAGAGAGAGAGAGAGAGAGAGAGAGAGAGAGAGAGAGAGAGAGAGAGAGAGAGAGAGAGATATTCGGAGAGAGGGGGAGGGGGAGAGTTGACGAAGGGAAGACGTGGAGAAAAACAGACATACAGACAGATATAGGCAGGGAGACAGAGACTATAACATCGCAACACTGTAGTCAATCAGCCAATGCTACATTACTAAGTTGCGTCGGCTGTTCTAATATTATACGTGTTAAGTCGCATGTAATAATCAATCACCCAATAGATACTTGTCTGAACATAAACAAACAAAGAGTCGGAGAAACTTGTTTTAGCTAAGTACTTCTTTTAACTAGTAACTATCACATTATCTAAAGTCAAACGTAAGCATAGTTAAGATGCCTGCTAGATGTGTAAGTCGTCTATAAACACAATTTAACATTATACGGCACAACACTGCTACACTCGTCATACTATAGCTGGCATGCCCGAAGTGACGGGTAGTGGGGCAACAAGAAACAATTTAAGTTACGAATTGTTCTAATAATATCACTATTATATAAAACATATAAACATGAAAAAAATAACTCACCAGGCCGTGAATATTGATAATCGTAATAGTATAGCTTTGTGGACACGTCCATGATCCCTAGCAAACTGCGACTGGGTGTGGCTCCAGGTGAGAGAGAGAGAGAGAGAGAGAGAGAGAGAGAGAGAGAGGGGGGGGCAGATGGCGAGAGGTACGTAGAGAAATAGAGGAGAGAATGAGGGGCTTAAAATGAGACAGACAGACTGGGGAAACATGGAGAGCGCCGGGGAAGAGAAGGATGGAGGGGTAGAGTCGGGAGAGAGACGGAAAGGGAGAGGACGGGAGGGGACTGGAGGGAACGAGAGAGGAAGGAGATGGAGGGGAAGACAGGCTAATAGATAATGACAATGACAATGAGTTTTATTTCCCTACGACCCCTTGTGGAGTATGAAAAAAGTGTTATCTCTAAAGTACATTTTAATAGAACACATTGTATGCTTAAGAACATCTAGACTTCTATTATATAAATCATATTTGCTTGATGTAAAACATAACACACAATACATAAACCATTCAGTGACCTTACTGTATTAAGTGCTTTTAATAATGTTATAATCAGTAGTGCAAACCAAATAATAAAAAATAAAATGAAACACATATTACACATGTATTGCACAATTTGAACACATTTAAATGTAATTATATGACTAATAAATTAAAAATAAGCTACAATGTTTCTTCTATGCAATTCACAGTTTTGACAGGGAATTTGTTAGATAGATACACATTGTTATGATTACATTAATAAATCTGGAAAAAATTGTCAACTGTTTCACATTATGTACATTAAACATCTGAGTCATTTTCAAAGTATTAGGTCTGATTCTAAAGTATTTCTTTATGTATTTTGATATTTCTTCTACTAGTAATGGATATACAAGTACATAATCATATTTATCACCTTGGTCTCCATTGTGCATACATTACAGATTCTCTGAGCATTTTCAGGGAGATATTGACCAGCAGAAGCAGGTCATTTGTGATTTCCACAACAACATTTACATTAATTGATTTTGTCAGATGAGCTCAAGTAGATTAAATACTTCTCGAGCCCTACTTAATTTTAAATTATTATGTAATTTGAACGCAGCCTAGTTACATGAATTTCATCGTGCCATGTTTGTCGGTTTATGTCTTTCATTTTAAGTTCTACCTGTGTTGTGGAGGTTTTTCCTCAGCCTAAACATAATACTAGATGACTTGCTTTGTTTGCTTTCAATTAAATCTACCCAAAAGTTTATTATTCTCTTTTCTATAACTGTTGTCATACTTTGTTTGCCAACTTCTCCATATACCTTACAATTTGCGGTGTTCCTGTTAAGTTTTAGTAGACTTTTCAAGAATTTTCAATGGTATCTCTCAATCTGCTCTACATTTTGAAAACCCCATATTTCACTACCATATAGCAGAATTGGCATTACAAGCTGGTTAAACAGTTCATACTGTATGTCTATCGGTAAATTTAGCTTCCTTGATGTATTGTAAGGTTGAACATTGCACGCCTAGCTTGGTTAACTTGTTTTGTTATGGCTTTGTTAAACCGTCCATTATAACTTAGACTAGTTCCCAATTACATGTAGCTATCAGTTATTTCTAATTTATTTTGTCCAAACAAGAATTATGGGTGTGATCTGACCTTTACACGAGAGAAGATAATAACCTTTGTTTGACTAGTATTTGACATTACAAGCTGGTCAAACAGTTCATACTGTATGTCTATCGGTAAATTTAGCTTCCTTGATGTACTTGTAAGGTTGAACATTGCACGCCTAGCTTGGTTAACTTGTTTTGTTATGGCTTTGTTAAACAGTCCATTATAGTTTAGGCTGGCTCCCAAACAGATGTAGCTATCAATTATTTCTAATTTGTTTTGTCCAAACAAGAACTCTGTGTATGATCTGACCTTTCCACGAGAGAACATAATAACCTTTATTTTATTAGTATTAACAGATAAGTGCCACGTTTGGCAATAATCACATGCAACAATTAATGAAGCCTGTAAATCTGCAGGTGTTTCTGCCATAACAATAGTATCAAAGAGTAACGCTGGGAGAGGGTGGAGAAGAGACATATAGACAGACAGACAGACAGACAGACAGACAGACAGACAGACAGACAGACAGACAGACAAACAGACAGAAAGACACACACACACACACAAACTGTGTGTGTGTGCGTGTGTGTGCGTGTGTGTGCGTGTGTGTGTGTGTGCGAGAGAGAGAGAGAGAGAGAGAGAGAGAGAGAGAGAGAGAGAGAGAGAGAGAGAGAGAGAGAGAGAGAGAGAGAGAGAGAGAGAGAGATATTCGGAGAGAGGGGGAGGGGGAGAGTTGAAGAAGGGAAGACGTGGAGAAAAACAGACATACAGAGACAGATATAGGCAGGGAGACAGAGACTATAACATCGCAACACTGTAGTCAATCAGCCAATGCTACATTACTAAGTTGCGTTGGATGTTCTAATATTATACGTGTTAAACCGCATGTAATAATCAATCACCCAATAGATACTTGTCTGAACATGAACAAACAAAGAGTCGGAGAAACTTGTTTTAGCTAAGTACTTCTTTTAACTAGTAACTATCACATTATCTAAAGTCAAACGTAAGCATAGTTAAGATGCCTGCTAGATGTGTAAGTCGTCTATAAACACAATTTAACATTATACGGCACAACACTGCTACACTCGTCATACTATAGCTGGCATGCCCGAAGTGACGGGCAGTGGGGCAACAAGAAACAATTTAAGTTACGAATTGTTCTAATAATATCACTATTATATAAAACATATAAACATGAAAAAAATTACTCACCAGGCCGTGAATATTGATAATCGTAATACGGAGCCGAGCGAACTGTACGTATAGCTTTGTGGACACGTCCATGATCCCTAGCAAACTGCGACTGGGTGTGGCTCCAGGTGTACCCTACCCGCGTCTGGTGACTGACATAACAATAGCCTGTGCAACCGCTTGCACGAAACAATTCCGCCAGGGTTACATAATGTATTATACTTGTAGTGTTACAGATTCATTGTGGGGTCGTACATGTCAACCGGCCCAAAACACGAGCGGATTATATGTCCACGAACATTATTATTTGTAAGTTTACTCCTTTCCAAACACGTTTTTTTCGTTTTATTATGCTATTACATACAATTACCACCTTCGTAAATTCCACGCATGACTTGATTTTGACGAATGACTTGTTTTGATTTGTGTGTTCTATAATATGTTTCAACCAACATTCAATAAATATTAAATGCAATTATTGCGGAATATACCAAAATGCTCAGATGTCATCAGACATAGAAGACTCCGATAATTTGGACATGTGTGTCGTATACCAAACGAAAAACCCCTGAATGTAGCTTTCATACAAGCTTTTTGTGTATTAGAAAATTTGATTTGTGAAGCGCAGTATCCACTCCTAATAACCTTTGTATGCGTTTTATATTTTACCCCTGGCGCACCTATTTCTTCTTACACCTTTGTGAGAATTAATTATTACTTTTATGACACAAATATCAAATAAATTTGCGAGCGCGCGTAACAGGAAGCGTTATGCTACGAGGCCATAAAATATTGTGTTTCATGTAAACTGTTAAGGATGAAAGCACAGTTAATTAATAAAATATCAAAATGTTTATTGACGATTTATGCATTATAACATCGTAATATATTGTACATTCATAACATCGTTAACTCTAACCATTGCAAGTATACTGTCGGACATGACATCGGAAAACAGGGGAATGTTCAATTTTTAATCCCCTCAAGCGGAATCTCTGTTTTAGAGGAGGTTGTCTCGCTACCTATGCCCAGGTCTAATGGCATCAGCTCAACATTTACACAGGCCTGAATCGTCCATACTGGCACCGCAAGATACGAACATAGTACGTAGATAGTTGATGTAGACCGTCAGAAACTTAATTGAGATTACATGTCCGACGCCTGGGCGACAGCAAAATAAAACAACTTGATATTGACGTGCCATATGGCAGCGCCTAACAGGCAGCAGGCCAAATTGTTCTCTGGAAATTATTGTGTTTTTCAATGGATTTACGCTGCACTGAGGATCACAAATACCACTATTTGTTTGTGAAACTACAGTGATTCTCACGGTACACTTTTTATACGTGAAGACAGTGTACGTTGTCCATGATTTTTATATGTAATAAATGAATACCGTCAGCCATCCGTAACTAACGAAGTTGGTGGTCGACTTCAGGTCCCTGCAGATCTGACAACGCCCGTGAGTTATATAATTGTGCGACGGTGTGCTTCATTCGGGCTCTTTGGCCTGGCTCCAGGGGTGTCACTCCCCGATTGCCCGATGCGACATATTCCTTATTAAGACGTCTGGGACTGTCTGCGACACGTCCAACCTTGCGTAACAAACGAGGGGGCACGCGCAAACAGCGCGCGATCCCAACGTGGATTACTGACCACTTGGAGTATGCTACACGAGCTGCATATGTTGCCAGAGCAAATAATGCAGCCCATCTGGTAAATTTACACTGCATTAAACATCATGCACGTGACGTTCCACTGACGATGTGTTGTCTCAACGCTCGGTCAGTTCGAAATAAAGCTCAGTCGCTGGCAGACCTGGTAATTTCGCATGACATCGTTATTACCGGCGATCTGAACTTCCATCTTGACATTATATCAGATCCTGACGCACGGCATTCTTTTGAGACGCTTGCTGACCGGGGCATGAACCAAATAATTACAGATGCCACGCACAATAAAGGTCATCTCCTGGATGTAGTTATCGTTCGAAACAACAGTGCAATAGTTACTACACGACCGAGTGTGTATGACCCGTGCTTATGTGACACACATGGAAATCCATCCGGTGATCACATGGCCATCACGTTCTGTGTAAATGCCACAAAGCTTGCTCGAATGCGTAAAGAGATCGTTTTTCGGCGATTGGGTCATATACGTCTTTCTGATTTCAAACGTGACATTACCTCTTTGCTACATGACATAAACAGTGAGGCATCCGTTAGTGACATGGTTGCCACATATAACAATGGTTTACGTCGGCTTGTTAACAAACATGCCCCACTGCGGAAGACGACCATAACATTGCAACCGGACTGTCCGTGGTACACAGACTAGCTTCGTGACGAGAAACAGCGTCGACGGCGAGCTGAGCGCAAATGCCAGCAAACTCGCCTTGAGGTACATCGGCAGGCGTATCGCGCTCAATGCGCGGTCTTCAACAACATGCTGGTTAACACAAAGAAAAACTACTACACGGCTAAGATTGCCAACTGCAAAAATGACCAAAAACAACTAGTTTGTATCACAAGAAATCTCGTGGGAAATAGTGGCATAACGACAATGCCATCGTATGTGTGTCCGGTGGACATGGCGCAACGCTTTGGTGATCACTTTATTGAGAAAGTTCCTAACATCAGAAAATACATTTTTGACTGCGGTGAGGATCGTTCGGACATTACTTTGGCTGCTATGAGCAACGACGCGGCATTCAGTGGTGTCCCACTAGACTGCTTTGAGACAGTCACTGAATCGGATGTTGAACGATTAGTTGCATCCGTTCCGGTTAAGTCGTGTGAATTAGATCCAGTACCGACGTGGCTGCTAAAGCAATGTTCGCATGAGTTAGTTCCATTAATCTCCGCTACGGTAAACGCGTCACTTACCTCATAAAATGTACCTGCTGACTTCAAGCATGCAATCGTTAAATCACTCCTGAAAAAACCTACGCTGGATAAAGACATTTTGAGCAACTACCGGCCAGTGTCGAACTTGCCATTTGTGTCGAAATTGGTTGAAAAAGTCGTTGCAAAACAAATTGGCACGCACGTTGATGAACATGCTCTGCACGGCGCTTTTCAGTCTGCTTACCGTCGTGGACATTCCACAGAAACTACGCTACTCCTTGTCAAGAATGACATTGCTGCGACACTGGATAGAAATGTACAATAATTATCGTGATGCTTGACTTGTCGTCCGCGTTTGACACAGTCGATCATGAGTTGCTGATGACACGACTTGAACACTCATTCGGTATCACCGATAAGGCGCTCGCGTGGCTGAAATCATATATTAGCGAACGGTATCAGAAAGTGGCAGTGGGAAGTGCCGAGTCGGTTGATTCAACCTTCGCGTGTGGCGTCCCACAAGGGTTGGTGTTGGGCCCTACCCTGTATTGCATATACACTAAACCTATCGGAGATATCGTTGCTAAACACGGCATGGAACATCATTGTTATGCTGACGATATCCTAATCTACCTCACGGTTGAACGAGATGAATCAATTGTAGCGGCACTGGCTAAGGTGGAACTGTGTGTTGCGGAAGTGGCTGCATGGTTGACTAAAAACCAGTTAAAACATAACACAGAGAAATCCGAGGCGATCGCTTTTTCTCCAGCGAAGAAACGCGACAGTCTGCCTGCCAATGTATACATTACAGTAGCCGGCCATCGAATTCAACCATCGTCGTGTGTGCGCGGTTTGGGTGTGCTATTTGACAGCAACCTGAAAATGGAACAGCAGATTGCCAACACTATGAAAAGTTGCTACTATCATATTAGAAACATTGGGCGAATTCGGCCACATCTGACGGAAGAATCATGTAGGACACTTGTTCACGCACTAGTGATATTCCATTTAGATTATGGGAATGCACTTCTTTATGGTCTCCCACACACAGTGATGCAACGTCTACAAAGGGTGCAGAACTGTGCCGCTCGCCTAATTACTCGCACGAGGAAATACGAACACATCACGCCCGTGTTGCAGCGTTTACACTGGCTACCCGTTCATTTGAGACCAACCTACAAAGTGCTGCTGTTTACATATTGTGCCTTGAATGGTCTAGCGCCGGACTACATAAGTGAGTTAATTGGCTACCGTCCCATCAACAGAACTCTACGATCTACCTCGCAGCCTCGCCTTTTGTTCGTACCGGCCTCACAAACTGTTTCTCCTGGTGATCACTGTTTCGCGGTTTGCTCGGCGGTTCTATGGAACAATTTGCCTCCTACGCTCAGGACAGCAACATCATTACAAGTGTTTAAAACTTTTTGAAGACTCACCTTTTTAAACAAGCGTTTTTATAATTCACCGACAAGGACATTTTGAAGTGCTTTCTTTTGATAAATATATTTTTGTTTTATTAGTTTCTTAGCATATTTATGGTTATTCTTCTTGTATAAATGAATGTGTTTAAAGTAGTTTTTAAGAATGTCTTAATATATGTATTTACTTGACAGCTTAAAAAAAAAAATTATCTCTTTAATTTTTTTAGTAACTATATTTAAGGTAATGTTATATTTTTTTACATATTTATTTCTTAGTTAGCATTTCTTTTTATGTAAAATACTATTATATATGTGTGCATGTATGTAAAGCGCCCGGGAAAGCAATTTTAATTTATATAAGTACTTTTATTTATTTTATTTTTTTATTTATCCAAGTGGAAGGTATTAAGATATAATAATAATAATAATAATAATAATAAGAACACATAAAGAGCGCCATAAATCTAGATAAATCCATTCGGAGGCGCTTGGAATACACAATTATATATATATATATATATATATATATATATATGGAGAACATTAATAAGTTACATAAAATTAATAATATTAAATTAGTTAAAATAAATGACAATATATACACAAATTAGAAAGAATAAGTTACAGCTAAAGATGATCGTTACAATTAAAGGTATATTGATGATAAATAAGTAAAGATTGTATAAAATTAGTTTAAAAACATGTACAAGATAATAAATAATTAAAAATAAATAAATAAACTTACTGGTGGCGCGTATGTTGCGTAATAAACCCGGAAAAGATGGGTTTTCAAAAGTCTTTTGAAAGGCAACAGGTTGTCTTCATCTCGCTTGGAAGTGAATTCCACAGTCGTGGAGCAGATACCGAGAAAGGTCTGTCGCCGTATCGGCTGCGAGATGGTGGCACGTACAAGTCATTGTTTGTAATTGAACGCAACACTCAGTAGCTCTTTGTTCGTGGAGTAGGTCGGTGATGTCAGCTGGTGCCAGTCCGTGTTGAGCACGAAACGTCAGTAGCAGAATTGCGTAATGAATGCGTTGCTTCACGGGAAGCCAGTGCAGTTTCTTGAGTACCGGTGTGATATGGTCCCATCTGTGGCAGCGGACCACCAGCCGAGCAGCAGCATTTGGCACTCTTTACAGCTTGTTGATTAGGCAGTCGGGGATGCCATATAGCAGACAGTTCGCATAGTCAATTCTCGATATAACAAGAGAGTACATAAGACGGACTGCGGCGTTCTGTGTTAGGCACGATCGGATAGACGCACTGTTCCTCAGATGATAGTAGGCTGCGCAGCACATGTGCTTTACAAGACTGACCATCGACATTTCCGAGTCGAATACAACGCCGATGTTTCTGGCAGTAGGACTTGGCGTTATGTCGCAGTCGCCAATTGTGATCACGGTAATAATGTGTTTCGCTTGATTGTTTCGTGATGTTAACACAAGTGCGACCGTTTTGTTATCATTCACTTTTAGACAGTTGATGTTAAAAGTGTCTCCCCTGGAGTGACCAACCTTCAGCCTCGTGAACACTGACACATTCTCTTGGCCTCACCACTCTGTTGATGTTAGAAGTGTCTCCACTGAAGTGACCAACCATCAGCCTCGTGAACACTGACACATTCTCTTGGCCTCACCACTCTGTTGGTGTTAGAAATGTCTCCACTGAAGTGACCAACCTTCAGCCTCGTGAACATTGACACATCCTCTTGGCCTCACCACTCTGTTGATGTTAGAAGTGTCTCCACTGAAGTGACCAACCTTCAGCCTCGTGAACACAGACACATTCTCTTGGCCTCACCACTCTGTTGATGTTAGAAGTGTCTCCGATGAAGTGACCAACCTCCAGCGTTAGAAACATTGACAACAGCACTGTCACATTCTTTTCGCCTCACCGCACTGGTCACAGCGACAACAGTTCACAACCGAAAGAGACAGCGATCATCATAACGTAGGACAACAAGCAGAGTCACGGAAACTATCTCAGCGGTGGGACAATACTTGCAGTAAAGCCGACGCCAACTGACTTGTTGTGTGGACTCCAATCGAGTGTAAGCGTTGTGCAGCAGGGTTCGCAGAGAAATCATCTCACTGCTGACAATTTGTGTTCTTAGACGACAGACCATTCCGTGCACCACATGCACATACACACTGATGACAAACCTTTAAAATACAGAATGGGCAATTAAAGTTGCGTCCACTCACACTGAAGTGAAACCTTTTAAGTTGTAGTTTAATCCAGCAAATCCATATTCACGCGCGCACACACACACACACACACGCACGCACGCACGCACACCCGCACACACACACGCAGTCACACTTCTAATAAAACACGTCTACATTTAGAAATGCTTTGAGGGCATAACTGTGCATCGAAAGTGAATGATAAGACTTACAAACGTGATGGGCACATGTTAAAACAACAGTATATTAATATGTATGTGACTATGCACACTTCATCTGTTGGGAATCGCTTCAAAGTGGTAATTTGAAGTAATCGCTTCAAATGTGACACCTGTGGAACATAGCTGGCAAATAGAACTGCAATGAAGAGACATGTCCGTATCCATGCAGGGGAGAAAACTTCAAATGTGATACTGTGGATCACCATTCTCACACAGTGGTAATTTGAAGACATGTCCGTATCCATACTAGGGAGAAACCCTTCACATGTGATACATGTGGAGTACAATTCTCACACAGTGGTAATTTGAAGACACATATCCCTAAACATACAGGGGAGAACCTTAATGTTTTAAAGTCACGGATTAGAAACCTTTAAAATGTGACACCTGTGGGGTACATTTAGGTGTAGTTTCGCTTTGAACAAATATAATGTGTGTCCAAATTAAGACAATCCTAGAAGTGTGACATCTGACGTGTAAACGTCTCGCAGCTGTCATTTACAGTCATATGCACACTTACAGGTGGCCCTTTCTTTCCATTTGATCTATTCCGAGGAGGCAGACAACTTATTTTGTGTGTGCACTCCCTAGAGTGAATATGTTGGTGTTATAAGTGTCACACAAAATGTGTGAATACGTACTACTGAATAAATATGATGTATTTATAGTATTGAAAACGAAATATTAATTTTTCTCTTGATAACTTTCATTACAGTGTCGGTTTGTAAAGTACTGTTGTGAATACTGAAGTGTACGCAAGTTGAATAAATCAATAAAATATAGTATAAGGATTTTTGTGACATTTTATTGAATACTTTAAGGGATAATCAGCTCCTGTAAAAAATCAGCAGCCTTGTGAACTGTTGAATTCTCAAGACCCGTTGTTCTGTGAAGCTGGGAGATTTTTCGCGCTCTCTGATACACCTGTGACAATTATTTTTGTTGCAATGCATGTTTATGTTTCTACGTTGTTTACACACGAAATATATGTCTGGGAAAGTACTGAAAACCAAAGTAGGTCCTACACTGCTGGTGTTTCGTTGGAATACTGGTTGAATCTAATCTAATTAATACGGTATTTCTTTAGCGCTAATTCCCGCATAGCGAATCGATGCGCTATACAAGCAATAATATGAACGTATATCAATATATTAAAAACTAAACACTGGTTTTACGACATCCAATACTAATTATTAAACTAGAAACACAAATTTTAAGACAAATAATACTAAAATTATAAAATTATGTCCGTCACGGCAAAACAATTTAAATTAACTAAAATGTGTAATAAAAGATGAGTCTTTAAAGCCAAATGCGGAGTCGCCGATGGTTTTCTTCGTGATGCCTTGGTGTTGGCGCATGGTGCAGGGGAAGGCGTCCACCACGCTCTTGTGGCTGCACAAGTTCTGCCAGATAAGACGGCGCCAAACCATCAATACATTTGTATAACTGACTGGACAATGAATACTTGGACATATACATCAGAAGGGCCAGTAATTCCCTGTGTGGCAATCTTGTTAGATATTGCCCTGTTAGACTGATATCGACAGCTCGACGAGCCATTTCAAACGTCTTTACCTTATCCCAGCCGGTCTGAACCGCTTGGTCGCGACCCAAAATTGGGTCGCCAAGCTATTTGATGTGGGTCGCCGAGAGTTTCTGTTGAGTTTGAACTTTCTTTTATTGTTTTGCTTGCCCAGATGCATGCGAGACGAGCTATTTATTCCCAAATGTGTCTGAATTTGACGTTGTGTGATCGGGGCCTGGGGACCCGTGAGCCATTATTGTTTTCACATTTTCAGCGATAAACAAAAGATAATACAGTTTTTAATGAAATTGCATTATCGTGTAAATGTGTATGTCCATTAAGACGGCCATGACATTTGTGTGGCTGGGATATGTCAATTTCTAAGTATATGAAAATTAGTGGAGGCATATGACGTGGCTCAAGGGACCCCAATCGTAGGGTCCCTTGAGCCACTACGTGGTGTCCTTTGAGCTATAACAACACTTACATTTAAGATAGATAAGTGCGTTCAACATGCTGTTTTTATTACAATAAAAATTCGGTATATGTGCTACGAGTCAAAACTTAAATTAAGATATTATATTCAGACTTTACAACACCTGCGGGTCATTCGTTACTACTCTTCCTGCATTTGCATAAATGTCAATTACGTAAACCTAAGTTATAATATTATAAGCTACCCCACAGTCTATTTACTGTTGATTATCACTTATATATTTCTACACAGTGTTGGCGCATACCATGTTTACAGAAACCTTTTGATTACTGTTGTTCTCTTTTATCGCTCATTAATTGGTCTGCATTCTGACACTATATATGCCATAAGCAACCGCCTATATCACTTCTTGGTGAAAATATATCTCAAGAACGTCTGCAATTAATAATAATTATGATAAACTAAGATATTATGTTAATTACCAATCGATCAGCAGCTTTATCATTGCTTATTTCACATTTATCTACGCACACTTGATATTAATTGGTCGTATTCTGAATTTACAGTCATGATATTCTAACCAGCATGAACTAATCACAATATACAAAGATTCGAACGCTACCAGCATGTCGTATTAAATGCAAACAAATGTGGGGGTTTACCAATCTATTTTTGCATTCATGAACCGGTTCATCGGACCCCGCACTGTCCGGCTCATGTGTGCCTGATCACAAATTTATATGCGAAATGAATGTTATCGAACATTAAAATAGCATATGTAAAAAACTTATTCACGTATTGACAGAACATGTGTCTGTTATTGTCAATATGCCACAACCAATGGTATTGAATTTGTTATGGTAGTTGAATAAAGAAAACAACTAAACACGAAGTATTTACTCCAACATATTTTATCGGTAAAAATGCATACAATCGTTATTTTACGCGCCATTAGTGGTCTGCAATTATTTAAATGGCCGCGAATTTGTAAATAGCATTACCAGCTTCTACAGAACTCAAAACATTAAACGTATTATAAGTGTTAACAAGTTACAGCTCGGGGGTGGCTCAAAGCTCCCCTTTTATCATGGGTCCCAACTTTCCCCTACCACAAGGCATTTCAAATTAACGCGACATTTGGTATAATGTGTTCTTTTCGGATGCGTCTGGTACAGGCAAGTCAAGTAATTGTTTGTTGTCGCCGAGAATGCATCTTCCGCGGACCAAGACACACTCAATGCCGTTTTCGATCAGATCGCAGACAAATGTAGCAATAATCAACATGTCCATCGGCATTATATTATTGCCTATCGGATTGTTTGCCTCCTTATACACATTAACGTCGGCCTCATTCTTTGTCGAAATCATACGACCTTCCCGACTTAGTGCGCCATTTTCGGTTTCTGTTTGATAGGAATGTTCTCATTCGTTGATAAGCCAACGAGCGGCGTTAACTTGGTGATCCGGGTTATTAACAAACACATTTAATCAATGTTCTCATTGATTTTATTATGCCTATTTATTTCATCATTAATAAAATAACATAAGTTTTAAGGAACACTATGACATAAAAACCGCACAAACAGGTTAGCCAGGACAGCGCTGCTGAGTGGCTATAAAGTCCCAAATCATATGATCGTACAAGTAACATTGGACAAAAGAAGCGCCGTCTACCATGGCAGCGGCTAGACGACAACGAAGGGGGACCGTCCGGCCGGCAACGATCCAAATGTGAAGATCTGTTGGGCAGTTTGAATGTCTGTTCAATGAGCGGAAAAGCAGATGAGGTGGTAAAGATGATTGAGAGAAGGCGACTGGAGGTGCTGTGAATACAGGAAACAAAATGGAAGGGGCCCGGGCGAAGAATGCTGATGGGTGGATTCAAACTACTGCATACAGGAGGAGATGGAAGAAGTAATATGGAATTGGCATCATTGTATCAGAAAAGATCAGTAAGACGGTGGTTCATGTGGAGAGATGGAAGGGACACCGTAACAGCATAGTGGTGGCTTGGCTGATGATTCGGGAAAGGGCGGAGTGTGTAAGAGTAGTAACCAAGGATGCTGGACAAACGAAGTAGCAGAAACAATGAGCGAAAAGAAGGAAGCATGGAAAGAAATAGAGAAGACCAAGGAGACAGCAAATCAACAATGTGCAAGGCTGATACACACATACGTAGAGAAAAAGAAAGCGGCAAATAAGAGAGCTGTTGATAAGGCGAGGAGTGACATGGATGCAGATGTCTACTGCAAGCTAGATGAAGATGGTGGAAAGAAGACGATATACAGATTGGCCGGAGACAATAGAATTGAGAATAGTAAGAACGTGAAAGGTGGGACGGTGATCAAGGATAGGAATGGAAAGTTATAGTGACCTTTCAAATATGATAAATGTGGTGCACAATTTTCAGTAAATAGTACTATGAAGTATCTCGGGTGAGAAGCCTCACAAGTGTGATACATGCAGGGCACACGTCTTACACCTTGATGTTTTAAAGTCACACAAACGCATTCACAAGGATTAGAAACCTTTAAAATGTGACACCTGTGGGGCACATTTACACGTACAGTTTCGCTTTGAAGAAGTGTAATGTGTGTACACACTAAGACAATCCCAGAAGTGTGACTTCTGACGTGTAAACGTCTCGCAGCTTAGTCATTTACAGTCGTAAGCATATTTGCAGGTGGCCCTTTCTTTCCCGACATTTGATCTATCCCGAGGTGGCAGACAACATATTTTTGTATGCACTCCCTAGAGTGAATGTGCTGTTGTTAGAAGTGTCACTCACAACGTGAGTAGTAAAGGAGGTGGTGTAGCGGGGATGCGTCCGTTTTTCCGTAGGTGGAATTCCACAAGTAGGTCAAGGTCAAAGGTCAAGCACCCGGATGTAGGTCAAAGTCAAAGGTCTCGCGGCGCCAGTGGCGCCACCTATCGGATAGGTCACGAACTAAAACAGCTCACCCCTAATTTGATTTTTCCCCGGAACCAAAACAGCGCCCCTAGCGGATAAAAAAAAAAAATTATAATAATAATAATACCAGCGCCACCTGGTGGAATTTTCGGAACTAAAATAGGTTGACCCCGCAGCGCCCCAGCGAAATTTTTCGGGACTAGTTATGCAAGTGGTGCCACCTGACGGACAAGTTGTAAACTAAATGTTCGAGTACTGCCCAAATTCGTGCGTCTTTGTTTGAACATTAGCGCCACCTAGCGGATTTTTTAAAACTTAATTTCACTGGCGGATAGGTCATGAACTACAAGTGGTGCCACCTGACGGACAAGTTGTAAACTAAGTGTTCGAGTACTGCCCAAATTCGTGTCTCTTGCACGCTTGCGTGCAATAGAGCCTCCTGACGGATATATCACGAACTACAAACATCATCCCCTAGCGGACAAGTGAGCGAACCACATATGAGTACAGCAAATATTCGTGTCTCTTGTTTTTGTCGAGTGCTTACTCCTGGTGGATATATCATCATCAACTGAAAGCACCCCTGTTAGATAAGTGGTGAACTAAATATAGGTCCAAACCTGATGAATCGGTAGAGATGCACGAGGTGAGTTGGTTATACAGGTAGTGATCTGGTTAGCCATCATTTTGAGCTCTCGAGTACCCAAATTCGTGTCTCTTATCAATTCCGTACTCAAGACGTGTCTGGACATGTTTGTTTGTTGCGGGCGTGAGCGCGCGCACCCTGTATGACGTCATCAAACTGCTACGCGCAGTAATTTTGTACGCGAGGTGAGTTGGTTATACAAGTAGTGATTTGGTTAGCCATTGTTTTGAACTTGCGCGCTTGAATATAATTCCTTCATGTGACGTCATGGTCAGTGACGTCATGGTACGCGCAGTAATTTGTGCGCGAGGTGATTTGGTCAAGCAGGTAGTCATTTGGTTAGCCATCGTTTTGAACTTGCGCATTTGAATATAATTCCATGATGTGACGTCATGGTCAGTGACGTCACTAAACTGCTATGCGCAGTAATTTTGTATGCGAGGTGACTTAGTCAAGCAGGTAGTGCTTTGGTTAGACCTTGTATTGAACTTGCGCGTATGTAATATAACCCCTTCACGTGACGTCATGATGCAGTGACGTCATGGTCAGTGACATCATCAAACGGCTATGCGCAGTAATTGTGTACACGAGGTTGACTTGGTTAAACAGATAGTGCTTTGGTTAGATCTTGTATTGAACTTGCGCGTATGTAATGTAATCCCTTCATGTGTTAGATAGGGAATTTTCTCCATGTTAAAGCATAGGGATTTTCCCCATGTAAAAGCATAGGGAATTTTCACCATGTTCAAGGATAGGAGCTATCGGTAAACTGTTACGCACAGTAATTTTGTACCCGAGGTTGACTTGGTTAATCAGATACAAAGACTGGTTGACTGTCTAGAACAATACCGCAACCAAGTATCCGAACCGACTTTGTTGAACCCACAAGTTTCCATCAGAATAGACGGGTTACTGCGTGAGATTCCATCAAAAAGATGGAATTCCATCAAAAAGATGGAATTCCATCAGAATAGACGGGCTACCGTGTGAGATTCTATCAAAAAGATGGAATTCCATCAGAATAGACGGGTTACTGTGTGAGATTCCATCAAAAAGATGGAATTCCATCAGAATAGACGGGTTACTGCGTGAGATTCCATCAAAAAGATGGAATTCCATCAGAATAGACGGGTTACTGCGTGAGATTCCATCAAAAAGATGGAATTCCATCAGAATAGACGGGTTATCGCGTGAGATTTGCTTCAAAAGGAAGCAAAGCAAAGCAAAAAGACGTGTTATCGCGTGAGATTTGCTTCAAAAGGAAGCAAAGCAAAGCAAATAGACGTGTTATCGCGTGAGATTTGCTTCAAAAGGAAGCAAATAGACGTGTTATCGCGTCAAACCCCTCAAAATGGAGCAAATAGACAACTCACTCACTCACTCACTCACTCACTCACTCACTCACTCACTCACTCACTCACTCACTCACTCACTCACTCACTCACTCACTCACTCACTCACTCACTCACTCACTCACAACACACACAACACATACAACACACACACACACACACACACACACACACACACGCACACACACACACACACACGACACACACACACACACGACACACACAACACATACAACACATACACAACACACATAACATACCCGACACACAACATACACAACTTACACAACATACACACAACACACACACACAACATACACAACACACACACACACATACACACACACACGCACACACACATACACACACACACACGACACACACGACACACACAACACATACAACACATACACAACACACATAACATACCCGACATACAACATACACAACTTACACAACATACACACAACACACACACACAACATACACAACACACACACACACGACACACACGACACACATAACACATACAACACATACACAACACACATAACATACCCGACACACAACATACACAACTTACACAACATACACACAACACACAACACACAACACACACAACACACACAACACACACACACAACATACACAACTTACACAACATACACACAACACACAACACAAACAACACACACAACACACACAACACACACAACACACACAACACACACAACACACACAACACACACAACACACACAAAATACATACAACACA
>CM034540.1:62984740-63012696 GCA_020002185.1 Paraescarpia echinospica | reverse complement strand
ATATCTCGGCCATAGTCTCGTGTGATGTGTCATCCGTAGTCTCGTGACATATATCGGTCATAGTCTCGTCTCTTGTCTCGTCGGTACTCTCGTGTGACGTGCATCCGACGTCTCGTGACATATCTCGGTCATAGTCTCGTGTGATGTACCTACTTGATCTAAGTTCAATTCGTGACACGTGTTTGTCCAACTAGTTGGTCTGAGTCCAATTCGTGACACGTGTTGGTCAAAGCATAGTGTTTCGTTTGTCCAACTAGTTGGTCTGAGTTCAATTCGTGACACGTGTTGGTCAAAGCATAGTGTTTCGTTTGTCCAACTAGTTGATCTAAGTCCAATTCGTGACATGTGTTGGTCAAACTATAGTGTTTCGTTTGTCCAACTAGTTGATCTAAGTCCAATTCGTGACACGTGTTGGTCAAAGCATAGTGTTTCGTTTACGCAACTAGTTGGTCTGAGTTCAATGTTCGATTCGTTCAGCGTGTTGGTCAAAGCATAGTGTTTCGTTTGTGTGACTAGTTGATCTGAGTTCAATTTGTGACATGTGTTGGTCAAAGAATAGTGTTTCGTTTGTTCAACTAATAGGTCTGAGTTCAATTCGTGCAGTGTAATCGGTTAAGTTTCTGTTTCGTTTACGCAACTAGTTGATCTGAGTTCGATTCGTGTCGTGTGTTGGTCAAAGCATAGTGTTTCGTTTGCACCACTAGTTGGTCTGAGTTCAATTTGTGCAGCGTAATCGGTTAAGTTTCTGTTTCGTTTCGGTCATAGTCTCGTCTCTTGACTCGTCGGTACTCTCTTGTGATGTGACATCCGTAGTCTCGTGTGATGTGTCTCGTAGTGTATCTCTTGTCTCGTCCGTACTCTCGCGTGATGTGTCATCCTTAGTCTCGTGACATATCTCGGTCATAGTCTCGTCTCTTGTCTCGTCGGTACTCTCGTGTGATGTATCATCCAAAGTCTCGTGTGATGTATCATCCGTACTCTCGTGTGACATGTCATCCGAAGTCTCGTGACATATCTCGGTCATAGTCTCGTGTGATGTGTCATCCGTAGTCTCGTGACATTAGTCTCGTGACATATCTCGGTCATAGTCTCGTCTCTTGTCTCGTCGGTACTCTCGTGTGACGTGGCATCCGAAGTCTCGTGACATATCTCGGCCATAGTCTCGTGTGATGTGTCATCCGTAGTCTCGTGACGTATCTCGGTCATAGTCTCGTCTCTTGTCTCGTCGGTACTCTCGTGTGATGTGTCATCCGTAGTCTCGTGTGATGTGTCATGCGTAGTTTCGTTCAGCGTGTTGGTCAAAGCATAGTGTTTCGTTTGCGTGACTAGTTGATCTGAGTTCAATTTGTGCAGCGTAATCGGTTAAGTTTCTGTTTCGTTTGCACCACTAGTTGGTCTGAGTTCAATTTGTGCAGCGTAATCGGTTAAGTTTCTGTTTCGTTTACGCAACTAGTTGATCTGAGTTCGATTTGTGTCGTGTGTTGGTCAAAGCATAGTTTTTCGTTTGCACCACTAGTTGGTCTGAGTTCAATTTGTGCAGCGTAATCGGTTAAGTTTCTGTTTCGTTTACGCAACTAGTTGGTCTGAGTTCAATTTGTGCAGCGTAATCGGTTAAGTTTCTGTTTCGTTTACGCAACTAGTTGGTCTGAGTCCGATTCGTGCCGTGTGTTGGTCAAAGCATAGTGTTTCGTTTGCACCACTAGTTGGTCTGAGTACATTAACATCTCTGTACTGAACTACACAGACATGAGTGGTTAACATATATGTACTGAACTACACGGAAATAAGTGGCTATCATCTCTACTGAACTACACAGACATAAGTGGCTATCATATCTACTGAACTACACAGACATACTTGTGAAGTGTAAGACTATTAGTAAGGTTCCCAACATATGCTTTGCATTACACTATGAAAAAGATACAAGATGAGGTTTGCACAGTTTATTCGTGAACAACACAAACGTATTTACATGTCACGCTCCATAACTGCCAGAACCATATGTTTCATAGTGTTTCGCCACTGTTTCGAAACAGATTCTTGCAACCATGTATTGATATTACACAACTGTTCGACTGTCACATCGGATAGCTTCACACCTGCGTCTAACAAAACGCTCAAACAGTCTTTCACCATCTAATTGGTCTGAGTTCATGGACGTGATGTGTGATTTGAGGATGCCTTTTCTTGTCGCTGAAACAGTAACGAGATATCGTAGACTACTAGTTGTTGAGAGGGTTAGCACATGTCCACATAACACGCCATATACTAGTGTAGGAGCCAGTCTGACTTGAGCCACCTTACTTTAATTATCCAACTATCCGCCAGGGGAGCTATTTTGGTTTTGGCGGGAAATATTTAGTTCCGAAAAAATCCGCCAGAGGCGCTACTTTGGTTTTGGCGGGAATTAATTAATTCACCAACTATCCGACAGGGGCGCTTTTTCCGTTTTGGCGGGAAATATTTTAGTAGCGAAAAATTCCGCTAGGTGGCGCTATTTTGGTTTTGGCGGGAAATAATTAGTTCACCAACTATCCGCCAGGGGCGCGATTATATTTTTGGCGGGAATATTTTAGTTCCGAAAAAATCCGATTATTTTTTGGCGGGAAATATTTAAGTACCAGAAAATTCCGCTAGGTGGAATATTTTAGTTTCGCAAAATTCCGCTAGGTGGCGCTATTTTAGTTTTGGCGGGAAATAATTTTTTGGCGGGTAATATTTTAGTTTACCAACTATCCGGCAGGTGCCACTATTTTAGTTTCGAAAAATTCCGGTAGGGGGAGCTGTTTTCAGTTTTGGCGGGAAATTATTTTAGTTCACCGACTATCCGCTAGGTGGCGCTGCTATATAGTTCCGAAAAATTCCGGTAGGGGGCGCTTCCATAGTTTTGGCGGGAAATAATTAGTTCACCAACTATCCGACAGGGGGCGCGGTTATATTTTTGGCGGGAATATTTTAGTTCCGAAAAAATCGGCTAGGGGGCGTGCCATTCTAGTTCCGAAAAATTCCGGTAGGGGGCGCCACGTGACCTGACCTACATCCGGGTACTTGACCTTGACCTACATCCGGGTATTTGACCTTGACCTACATCCGGGTACTTTGCTCTTGCTCCGCGGCGCGACACCCTGCGCGGTAAGGGACCTCCTTTACTACTCACACGTATAACTAGTGGAGGCGCGGTGGTCGAGCGGTCAAAGCGCCGGACTGTCGATCGGAAGAACCGGAGTTCGAATTCTGGTGCCGACCGATAGGTGGTTCGGTACCTGTATCAACCGCCGTGTCGAAACTTGAATAATTTCGTTACTTACATGTTTTTGATATGTGGAAAACATTGTAGGCCTACCTATCAAAAACATGCAAGTAAATAAAGAACGGTGTATACGGAAGCGCTATCTTGTGAATTGATCACGGCTGAATTGTAGAAGAAAATAAGGCCCCCAGATACGCCATGCATAAAAACGTGTCAATGGCTACGTTGCCCATGCCTTTCGGAAGAGACACTCTAAGCCGTTGGTACCTTCTATATGGTGTTTATGCCAGGGAAAATAAATGATCCCGCGAAGGGAAATGAAAAAACGTGGCGTAGACTGGGATCTAATTTTCTAAACGCCCATTGGCGTTAATGTCCAAAAATGGATCCTGCCAATTAATAGTGATGAAGAACTTGCCGCCAATACAAGTGTATTGAGCATATAGCAAAGTACAAACTGATATACACTGTATGCTACATGGGCCGGATCTCCCATATAGCAAAGTACAAACTGATATACACTGTATGCTACATGGGCCGGATCTCCCATATAGCAAAGTACAAACTGATATACACTGTATGCTACATATAGCTCCGAAGAAAATGTTTCAGCTCCGAGAGGATCAGACAAACTCGTTGCCAGAAAACGTAACTGCTAGCCATGCCCGAAATGGCTATACACGGACTTGAACAACGATCACTACGTATAGTAAGCCTACCATGACACAATGATGAAACTCAAGTTAGGGTGTGTTATTAACCATGCTCATTGCAAATAATTTGATCACTACGCAAATTATGTTTCTTTACCAGAATTAATTAACACAGGCCCGTACGTGGTTGATTATTGGGGGGGGGGTTGAATTGCAATCCCAAAACCCAGCTGCATCCTCAGTTAAGACACACAAAACATATTCAAGCGGAACTCTTTCTCCTCAGCGCGGGGTGCGTTACCGTCAATCGGACTGCCACCCCAGCCTAGGGACATTGAATAACAAGAGGAGACTGCCTACAACTTTCGCACACGACGATGGCGACTACGATTAACTCTCCAGACAAACCGCAATAAATAAATTATTAAGAATATCTGTTCATATCCATAGTTTCAACGCTGTTCTCTAAACTTGCCGTTCAACCGCACAGCTTGACACACCGCTCACCATACAATTGGTTGCCATAGCAACGCGTCACCACTTCCGTTTCCACGTCCAAACGCTCGACGTCGCGGGCGAAACGTCCGTTTGTGGTCTCGCTGACTAGAGTCGCGCGCCGTGTCGCGTGCCAGCCAAACACGAGCGATGGTCGCCGAGGCGCCGATTTCAAGCCGTGCATCAAAATGCACCGCAGGGAAACCGCGAGGTCTGTCTAATAGTGTCACAACTTTTTGTTCCTAAAACCAATCAACTCCCTATTACTTTAATCATATGAAAATATAGCTACATTTCGTAAACAATACTCGACTTATTTATTTGAAATCGCATCCCCACCCTAACCTTCGGCGGTCCCTTGCTCTAATGATGACTCTTGCTAGTCCCTGTTAACGATTTTACCCAACGATTCTTATATGTCGCGCCTCTGAGCTCAGATTCCTGGGGATATTGACGCTATAGATGTTTAGTATATGGACATTTCGGAGCTACAAATGCATGTGAATATACTGCACATTTCCTATGGCCAGAACAAATATTTAATTAACTACATTTATTCAAAGTCATTTTAATTATAATATGTAACCAGGTCCGTAGGTTGGGGGTGCGATGGATGCATATGCACCCCGCCCACTTAAGCAAGAATTCCGCTTGAACGAAACGAGTTCCGCTCGACGTTCCCGCGGTGCCGTTGGAGGTATTGGAAACCTCAAGGGCGTGCAGGTGGAGGTTTTTGAGAATCTCAATTAGGGGTCCATTCGGAGGTCTCAATGGGAGTGGAGATTTGCTGGGGAGCCTGTAGTCGCTCTTCCATAAATATCATCCAAAATCAACAACAAAGGGCATGGTAGGCATAAGTGGTCATCCACAAAGTACGTCACGGTTAGTGGGGCGGCTAAGTCGCTAGGTGGGGATAAGCGTTACGTACTAATTGTTAAATATTGGCTCGTCGAACCGTCGATATCATATAGGTAGCATCAATTTGTCAGCAAGTTCTGGAGTACATTTTAATAGCATTCCAATGAAGAACCAACCATGTAAAGCGTATTACATTACTTGTATTACATTTACATACATATATTTTATACGTATTTAACCATTACAGCCGTAATGCAATAGTTAATAATAAATTATTTAAATGTAGGGCTTATGGAGTTTTTGTCAAAACGAACGTAATTTTTTGGGAGTAAACATGCCAGCCTTACGAAACGTGAGAATGGTGTGAGGGGGGCTCAAAATGTCCACGTGACATACTTTGTGAATGACCTCTAGCCCTGACCCAAACCCTTTGTTTTGTGCGCAGTTAGTTTCGTTCCTTCTGCGCCGCTTCATAGAACCGACTGCGAAAACCCCCCCACAATAATTGCTTCGTGGTTATTAAACGCAGTTTGTCGGGCAATACACCATCACCACACAGGCCGCTAAGAAATGTCTTTTACGTCGTCGATCGCATGTGAGGTGTCTTGTCTGGATACATGTGTAAAATAATCCGCAACAAAAAAGTCAATCCGCCTATGATATCACCAGATGCGGTGTCGAACACGGCCGCGGACGAAGTGCCGGTGGCGGGCCGCGGTTCCGGCGACGACAAGTGGCCGGTGGGCGTGTGGTCGAGCACCACAGAACCCCGCCACTTACCGGGGTAGGTGAACGCAATCCCAACGCCGTCCAAGTATACTTCTCTTTCAACGTCGTCTTTGCGACACAGCATCAGCGCCACCTGCATCATCATAATTAACGTTAGCAGTAGCAGCAGCAGCATCATCATCATCATCATCATCATCATCATCAGCAGCAGCAGCAGCAGCAGCAGCAGCAGCAGCAGCAGCAGCAACAGCAGTAACCCGTGATTTTACAGTAGTGTGCATTTGTCCAAATTATGATTGTCAAACATTATATATATATATATATATTTATATATATATATACACACACACACACACACACATATATATATATATATATATATATATATATATATACCTCGCTATTCGCCAATACGGTCATTAGCCGAGTGCAAAATGACCAGATTATCCACGTATGAACCCCACAATTATGGTCAGTCATGCCCTAGCAGCTATACCCATCAAATTTGGGATACTGGCCAGCTATCCTTTTTTCATACTCAAAAAGCACTGAACAATGTCAATAGTAATCAGAAACCACGATCCTGGCGTGTTTACTCAGAGGCCAGTAAACTTCAGAAAACTATAAAAGAAGCAAGTCCGTCAGTCATCTTAAGCACGTGACACTTTGGTTCGAAATGCTTAAAGGATGAGTAAATTTATAGAAAAACATGGTTTTCGACGCTGCAAATCTATACACTAATTCTAATATGTACACTAATTCTAATCTAAACAGATTAATAGATTTGTCAAATAAACAAGACTGCCCGGCCGATCTTGAGGCTAACAATAGGGTGTCATTAATCAGGCGCCTGACTGCTTGTTATCTAATCAAACTAAACTCAGTTGGAGAGGTAGGTTCAGGTGGCGAAACGTAGTCCGGACAAATAAAAGCCGCTCAATTGGCAATGACATTGTTTCTGTAGTCAGAAGCCAAACTACCCAATAAATGAAGACTCCTTGCTTCTATGAGATACAATTATTTTGTTCTGTACATACAGTTGCGTACATAAATACAGTTGTTATTAAATCCCATTATATCATGTTCTCTCTATACGTGTACACTGTACTTAACATTTTAGGAAAAGCAAGTACACCTTGTGACTGTATCCATAAATAATCCAGACACTACACTGTATTTTATATCAAAAATGCATTTGCTGAATATGTATTGCTATTAAAACCACATGTATTTGAGCAATTTTCCTAATTCTTATGATGCTTCAGTCCCCATATTCAGCATTAGGGTCACCTTTTTCAAAGTCGGAACTTATATTATTTGTTATCATGTCCGAAAAAGACCATGTTCAAAAATGTGACTAAGTTTCGCGCGTCTACGTAGCATCAGGCCGAACTTTTCGGCCACAGCGTCTCGAGTGTATGGGCTATTGACTTGCAGTCTGCTGCGTAGGGTTCGCACTGGCAAACCGAAGCAGATGCTGAAAACCACACGTCAATCTCTAGCGGTTACCATTCTGCGGTTGATTATCAAAAAATAAACTCGGGTAACTAACGACGAGAGTAATTACGACTTTCTTCAGTTCGCTGAATACTTCACAGGTGGACCAGGCTGTGTCGGGTACCGTTCGATCTATCGAGTTGCGGCCTTCGGCGCCGTGATTGCGCCTGCACGTGGCGTCCGGCAGTTTTCTTATCATATTTTGACTTATTGACCCCCCAAGAAGGGCCATCTAGTGACTTTACGTGTCGGTTTGGGGCAACCAGTTCGCATAAGTTAGTTTCAAAAAGGCTATTATCGAAAAATTACTATGGCCAAAACAGCTACCTTCATTCCAAGAGGCAGCGACCTGTTCGGGGTCAATACACAGATGGTTTTTTCCCATTGGCGACCATGTTAACGTTTTGTCTGATTATAAGAAAACGTGACCTGGAAAATGTCTTAAACTTCTCACCTGTTGTTATCATCATCTCATTGACATTCTGATAGATTTTAATAAAAATTGCATACTCCCAACTCTCATAAAATATATGTATGTGTGATACCCGTCAGTATTTATAAATGCCGGCAAGCATTACTCCGCAAACAGGTCACACAGGCAAATTGCTGCCAAATATCCTTCCGCTTATTCAAATCATTTAAAAATCCACCATTTTACAGTCAACACCTTCTACAATCACACATGAAAATCTGCCTACTCAAATGCACTTATGTCACAACATGTGAATTTTGTAAAACAAATCATTTCTCAAAAATACACTGCATTTTTCTTCGTAACCAAACAGGAAGTCTAACTAGACCATGACCCCGTTCATCATTAATATAAAAACTGTGCGCTGCCATGAGAGATAGGCGACATCCGTCGCCTTCCAACGGACACCAATGTAACTTGTTAGAGTAATGTCATCTACCGTGCATGTCGGATATCTATTCGTCGACACACTTCCTGAAAGGTGGAACCGTATATGTGGACATGACAGTCACGTGACTTCCAATACGACGTAACTTCCGGCGTAGCGTCCCCTAGTGCATAACTGGAGTACTACGTTACATAATGGTGTCGTCTAGCTGGTAATTTTTAAAACTCATTAGGGTTAGATACAGAACAAAACTTGGGGTTAATCGAGCGAAAATTTAAACAACCAACTCCAACTTTGTTCCGACTTGAACATAATGGAAAATTACTAAGTCCTGACTTTGAAAAATATTCTAAGTTCCGATTTGAACTTGATGAAAAACATTCCAAGTTCCGACTGTGAAAAAATATTCTAAGTACCGACTTTGAAAAATATTCTAAGTTGTGACTTGAACATAATGAAAAAAATTACTTAGTCCTGACTTTGAAAAATATTCTAAGTTCCGACTTTGAAAACATATTCTAAGCTATGACTTGAACATAACGGAAAAAAATTAATAATTGTCCTCTTCCTCCAACCATAAGCATTCCATATAATGATTTCAACGCAATATACTACTTATATATACATATATATATATATATATATCTTATATATATATATATATATATGTATATATATATATATATATATATTACTGTACGCCGCTGGTGATGTGACCACATGCAACCCACTTACGCCATAATAATGTATTTGTTGTTGTTTAGATTCAACGCTGTTTATCATGTTTGCAACTGTATTCCGTGTCGAAGTCTAGTGTCACACTAGCGAGCCTGGGAACACAGACAATAAAAACACACACAAAACGGGACGATGGATCGATGTCATCCTCGAAAAAGGCGATGATAATGACGTTGACATTATTAACACCCATTCTTACATTATATGTGACAACTGACAACCTTTCTCGGTCTCCCCTAAAACTAGTTGATTGTAGGAGGACAGGCTTTCTTACACGAGTAAGCAATGAACGCCATTATCAGTTTATTCAATCTCACGTTTAAAAGGAAATTAATAATAATAATAATAATTATTATTATTAGTAGTAGTAGTAATAACATTATAATTGGTGTTATTGTTATTATTATTATAATTATTTTTATAATAAAAAAATTATTATTATTATTATTATCATCAGCAATGTGCCGATTGTTTACCCGAGCGTGCACGCCTAACGTGGCGGAGGGTCTGTGCTCAGGTACAGCGGGTTCGTGGCGGGCGTCAAGTTCAAGATGGGGCAGTCATTCGGCACCCTCACCAGCAGTCTACTGCGGGACGAGAAAACGAGCGGGTCGGGACACCTTGTCCTCACCAACTTTACGAAGACGAAGAGGCTCGAGGAGACGAACCGTGCACGACACCGACTGCTGCAGGAGCGCGTGCACAACCTTGTCAAGGACAAGTACGTGGAGCACATGTGTGTGCCTGGATACACAGGTACGTCGATGATGATGATGATGATGATGATTATGATGATGATGATGATGATGATGACAGCGAAGATTACGACGACGATCATGATGACGATGATGACAGCAATGATTACGACGACGATCATGATGACGATGATGACGATGATGACAGCGATGATTACGACGACGATCATGATGACGATGATGACGATGATGACAGCGATGATTACGACGACGATCATGATGACGATGATGACGATGATGACAGCGATGATTACGACGACGATCATGATGACGATGATGACGATGATGACGAGCGATGATTACGACGACGATCATGATGACGATGATGACGATGATGACAGCGATGATTACGACGACGATCATGATGACGATGATGACGATGATGACAGCGATGATTACGACGACGATCATGATGACGATGATGACGATGATGACAGCGATGATTACGACGACGATCATGATGACGATGATGACGATGATGACGATGATGACAGCGATGATTACGACGACGATCATGATGACGATGATGACGATGATGACAGCGATGATTACGACGACGATCATGATGACGATGATGACGATGATGACAGCGATGATTACGACGACGATCATGATGACGATGATGACGATGATGACAGCGATGATTACGACGACGATCATGATGACGATGATGATAGCGATGATTACGACGACGATCATGATGACAATGATGACGATGATGACGATGATGACAGCGATGATTACGACGACGATCATGATGATGATGATGACAGCGATGATAATGATGACGATTATGACAATGATGATGATGACTATGGAATTGATGTTGTTGACGATTATGATGATGATGACAACGACGGTGATGATGATGACGACGATGATGACGATGACGATAATATTGATAACGATGATGATGATGAGATGACAGATTTTTCTGCGCCATAAATGTGCCAACCGTCATCTAGCATGGGCGCAGTAATGGTCCTAAGCGTAGAATATAATATTAATATTATTAAAAACATAAAATAATATCAATATTGTTAGTAAACAGTAAATGTATAAGAACATATAACATTTAAATACTAATTAAAACACAAGTTAAATATGAATACTAATAAATAACAATACATACATGGTAACAATACATGTATGGTAACAGTACATAAATGGTAATAATACATATTTGGTAACAGTACATATATGGTAACAATACATAGATGGTAACAGTGGTGGTATCTGTCATTGGTTTCTCTAAGATTTCCTGCGTCGGTTCATAGTTTTAAAAGCTTTTACACACCTGATCTACGTCTACATTTTAGTATAGGAGTATATTGACTTACGTGCTAAAGAATGTGAATTTCGTTTTATTTAGTTTTAATATAATAGCTTGTTACTGTAACTGAAAGTAAACTTCTTCCACGGGGACAGTATGTTATGGTAAAAATCATATTGGCGTTGTTGTAGCTATTTGGACTTAAGGATACCGATAAATAAAACTGTCCACCAGTTAGCTATTTCATCTGTTCGGCGGGTGAGGATCTGAGGCGGGTGGGGAGCTGAGGCGGGTGGGGAGCTGAGGCGGGTGAGGATCTGAGGTGGGTGAAGATCTGAGGCGGGTGGGGAGCTGAGGCGGGTGGGGAGCTGAGGCGGGTGGGGAGCTTAGGCGGGTGAGGATCTGAGGCGGGTGGGGAGCTGAGACGGGTGGGGAGTTGAGGCGGGTGGGGAGCTGAGGCGGGGATCTGAGGCCAGTTGAAAGTATTTCCGTCTGATATCGGACACCGATGTTCTGAGATGACCCCTTACTACCCAGACGATTATGTCATCGCACGATTTAAAATAACATTTCATATACCGAAACAAATAATAGACCTATACAAATTATAAACGGAATTTTTGTTTTAATTTTTGCAAAACAAATTGGTTGTTCGGTGAACAACAATATTAATGACTGAAGTTTCAGTCTCCGGTATGGGTATTTATCGGCTACATTGATATGGCGAATATTCCGTACAAACGACGGATGATTTCATGAATGTACATGTATATTCGTGTCCACAGCTGACTGGTTCTCTCTTTGGAATGTCTAACGATGCGACCTCGTCACGTATCTCTTTAGGGCACATCCCGCTGAAGCGGCCCCAGTTCGGAGGAACATACGCTAATGACAGTTTCTACGCGTTGTCGGAATTCGCGAACGATCAAAGGAGAAAGAAACACAAGCTCGCCATACTGAAATCAGTCAACCGCGGTCGCCTGAAGCGAGAGAACATGTTCCCTGTAAGTTCTATTTTTTTTTTTAGAAAGTGACGGTGGTGTAGTGGCATAAGTAATGGGCCAAGACCCTGTCCGATCATTTGAGCAACTACGCCACCGTCGAGTACGATTACAGCGGAATACTCGTCGCGCACGGGGTACCGTTTGGTATTGATTTCACACTGTTAACTAAGTTAACAAATTCATAGTATTGACTTGTAGTACATCGACGTAGGAACCAAAACGAGCGGGTATTTTGTTCTATCATTGTGGCAACATGACTATTGGACACCGAACACGTTAAGCGCTGGACATTCCGTCGTATATGTTGTTGAAATTCTTGCATCAGACTTTTTTTTATGATAAACAAATAAAAATTATACGGCAAACGTTATTCAATCGAAAACTGCATGCGGGAAAAGTTTATTTGATTCTACTTGACGGTGACGTAGTAGCTTTATCTGTGCTACCGTCCAGAACAATTACAGCTGCACGGAATTTCCAAAGGTGCAATTTGACAGAAGTAGCGTACTTGAACAGATGTTACACGATCGCCATTTTCTCGCGGAATTGCTTTGCACGAATATCCAAAGGAATTGGTTTCCTTGATCCGCGCACAGGCGATAAACATCCAAGTGCCTCTGCACCCGATCGCAAAAGAAGCTGCTGCATACGCAAGCAAGGAGCGCATGCCAGATCACATTTCCCCGTACGCCAGGGCGAAGGACGACCCACAGAAATTCATCCTTCCAGGTACGTCTGGGATACTGTCGAATGTAAATAAAATAGGCTACGACATGGTATGCTTTGCATTAAAGATTGACAGTGTGCGAGTACGTGAATATATGCATGTGCGATTATACGCGTGTGCATGTGATGTGTGCGTTTATGTGGAGTGTCGTCGTGTGTTCGTTTGTGTGTGAGAGAGGAGAGAGCGAGAGAGTGCAAGAGAGAGAGCGAGAAAGGTGGGGAAGGGAGGGAGGGACGGAGGGCGAGCGGGAGGTACGGAGGGCGGGCGGGAGACACAGAGAGTCAATGGGAAGACATGGCCCAACGTCCAGCCTCCTAGTGTTCTACTGTATAAACTGGCCTGCATTCTACCACCGTGCCCACCACCCCTACGTCTTTTAATGAATGTTTCAACCATAACTCTTACATTAATTATGCGTTCATTTTAATGCTGACTCCGAAAACCATGTCATCGCACAACGACCAGATTATCCACCGATCGTACGTCTTTAAAACACAATCAGTATGTTGGAATAGATGATGTATATACTTTACTTGGAACACGAGAGCCAGATACAGATGGTGAAACGAATGGTGGATACTGCAATGCGTGATCTGAGAAGGGGTGAGGAGGGAAGACAACGATCGAGGACGAGTGTCGAGGCCGGCCTCACCCGGTTTACAGGACAAAATGGAGAGCACCAACCCTTGAATTTACGATCAAACATAACCAGACCAGAGCCGACATCGTGTGCGTGGTTGCAGGTTACGGCGGCTTCGTGCCTCGCCTTGAGTTCTACACCGGGGGCCGCTACTCTCGAGCGACACGCGAGTGTATCACAGAGTTTAACGAGATGAACCGTAGCCATAGGGAGATACAGACAGCGCCTGTGATCGTCTTCCCCGAGCCGGAGCCCATCTGTCACTTCCACGGCATCTACCCCAACGGGGAGCACGCACAAGGCATGAACCCGCGCTACACAGGCTACATCCCCGGTACGCCTCTCCGTTGCTACACGAGCGATAAATTGTCCGATTCGACATGTGGTCGGGGGTGTAAACAGGCCGTTAGTCATAATTGTGGTATAAACCAGTGGCGGGTTGTGCGTGTGTGCGTGTGTCTGTGTTCCGAACATATTCTGCATATACCACATCAGTATGTTTTTTGCATACACAGTATTGCTGAAGGTTAACATTGTAATGAAAGTGTAAAATGTTTCACAGTGAGATAGTTATGCTGATAGTTCCGACGTGTGGTTAATAAAAAAGTAATGTAAGTTCTTATATAGTGCGGAACACAGTCTTTAGGACTGTTGAGAGCACTGTTACAGTGTATTCAGTAGCTGATAAAGAACAAATCATAACGTCGAGGACAAACTTGTTGCATGCAATGGACATGTAGAATACCAGCAGACACAAGGCGTTTTTGAAATGACGTCAATGCATTCCGATTTTTAAATTAATCGCTTTCCTTAACTCATTTTTGTGAAATATAAAATGTCTTTTTGCAGGTATCAAACAAAAGATTGGAATGTCGTTCGGCAAAATAACGAAGGGCGTGAGGGTAACGTAGCACCAGGATTTTAGCGGACCGGAGAGCACGTAACGCCGCTGCACAGTCGATTGTAGCGGACCGGAGAGCACGTAACGCCGCTGCACAGTCGATTGTAGCGGACCGGAGAGCACGTAACGCCGCTGCACAGTCGATTGTAGCGGACCGGAGAGCACGTAACGCCGCTGCACAGTCGATTGCTGTATAACGTGGCACGTTATCTTCCAACATTCCTTTAGTTTTTAACCAAACCACAGCTTATTGTATCCATGTGACATAGTAAAGGATCTGGTAAACACTGAGATAAAATCATCCTTTTTAATAACACTTGAAACAAGATTTCTGACATCGATTCAATAATTACCGATACTTTATATATGTGACAGCTCCATGCAGTAACTTAATACATGTTTTCTTTCAAAAACTGAGCATGAAACTAGTGACGTCACGGCATGAACCAGATAATAGTCCAAGGAAATCCAGACCTACTTCGCTAAGTCCACGAAGACCCGTTCAAGAGACAAACTTTCTCAACAAAAGTTGCATTGTCCATTGAAAGCATGCACGGAGCTGCAGAGAGACCTAGTTGAAATCTAGTCATCTTCAATTGGAGACTTTGTTGTGTATCAGAGGGAACAACCAGAGGCTCATAACATAAAACATTATAACCCTCTCAATTTTATACATTTATGTTACATATTGGAAATAATGTACACACTGTGTGATTCGCGTTAACAAAGTCACGTGTTCTCGACTGCACTTGAATCTTCCACTGTCAAACCTCCAGCATCCACGATTGTGTAAGTACAGTATATATATACACACACACAACATTGGACGACACTGTGTCTTTGACATGTCAGTGTAAGCCAATACTTCAACAATCAGGACATCATTCCGCCAGTGGATTTGCATGTATTGTCACACTCTGGAGGCGTACTTCATTCAGTGGTCGATATGTTTTCTCCTGCACTGGCAGCTTCTCGAGTTCATTGAGGATGTCCCAGCCATCTATCACTCTGCAACATCAACGTAACGCAGTAAAGCAGTGTCTAGAACATTGTTTTAAAATGGGTCTTGTGGTTCACCAAACTGGTATCAGCAGTACTGCCTTTAGAGCGTGTTTAGAATTCAGCATTACATAAAAACAAGAAACAGACAGTCTCAGTTTAACGTTTGTTTAGAAGTTAGCACATTATGAATTACAGTAGACCCTCATTTTACTGTCATCTCAGTTATACAGCCACCTTGCAACTAAGGTCACCGTGGAACCCAAATTATTTCTGTAACAATAAAGTTTAGGAAATTAGTTCCACAAATAAGGTCACCTCGTTATTCAGGTCACTTTTGCTCTGTCCTGATGGAGACCTTAATAGGGAGGTTCCACTTTACAACATACTTGGCAAACACCGTGTATTTCATGTTCAACTGTGGCTGTTTGTCGTAGATGATGAAGAACTGGGAACTGTTCGTGTTGGGTCCGTTGTTTGCCATCGACACCATTCCCCGCGTGTTGTGCTGTCAAAGTGAACAAACTAATACTGTGAAGTAGTTAACATTCAACAATACATATACTAAAACATACCCATTCTCTGGATGACATCCCAAAGTATTTGTAGCTTACGTTTAACAAACATAACGTAAATCTTAACGTTTTTCACAACGCTGTGCGTGTTTTCTATGGCTGCTGCAAGTGATGTTGAACCGACTGATGAATGGTTTACGCAGCTTGGAACAGTCGCAAGAAGCATGTGTAACTTTGTGAACAATCGTTTAGCGTCCAATATGAACACTTCACTGGTATGACACTCTTAACCCACGCAGAATTAAAAAAATAGAAGTGGTTCTTTCCTTTCCAGGGGTCGTAGATGAACACCTGAAAATGTTGTGCCAGTGATGCAAATCATCTAAGGCGAAAAAGTTAAACATACCCACCCACATGTGCTAGCTCGATTATGATGACATACCACTGAATTGATGCAATGTCAATGCATCTGTTGGAAATTTGCAATTACATGTGTACTGACCTTCAAGTTTTCATGGAATTCATTTTCAAACTTCCTGTTCCAAATGCTTCTGCCCTCTTTGCCAGTGCCTACGACATAAAACATGTGAACATTGTGAACAATGGTGTGTAACTATGTAAAGCTCTGTTTTATGTTGGTTTCACAACTGGATTTGGGCCAAAAGAACAAACAAATCCAAAAACTCATAAACAGTCCTTTTTGAACACTTTTGAACTACACATCAAAGTGTGTGGGGCACGGTGGTCGAGTAGGTAGAGTGCTGTACTGTCGATCAGAGGAACCGGGGTTCAAAACCTGGTGTCGACTGATCAATGGTTCGGTAATGGCATCAGTCACTGTGTTGAAACATGGGCAATTTTGTTCATCCTATGTTGCCTGTAACTGTTGGAAGAGATGCTGTAAGCTGTTGGTCCCTTATGTCTGGTGTCTATGCCAGGGGAACTAAAAACCAAGCAAAGAAATGGAAAAGAACCTGTCGTAGACTCACGGAGCTGGGATTTCATTCTCTAAATTACCAATACCAACAGTGATCTTCAAAATGTTTAAGTTGGTTGGTCAATTGTAAGAAGAAGGTCCCTTTTTATAGTAAAAATAGCAGCAGATATTTAAAAGAAATAATCATCAAAGTTAATTGGTAAAACAATAAGTCAACTGAAGTAAAGAACTAACCTGACGGGTCGCCAGTCTGTGTCATGAAGCCTTTGATGTTCCTGTGGAAGAGGCAGCCATTGTAGTAATCACTGGCACACAGGGCAAGGAAATTCTGAAGACAAAACGCTGTGCACACATCACACTGCACAATCTCCATACAGGTAATTTATCATTAATGTGCATACAACCTGACAAAATTGCTGTAATTAAACAGACACATTATCCTGTACATTCACTTTAGTCAGGTTAAAATTTTATTCCAGAATATTATAGCAATAAAGGTAATATAATTGATAAAATTTCATTTAATAAAACGACCTTCAATTTTTCTAAATATATAATTATAGTTAGCTATTATACTATGTTGTAAAGATAATTGTTATAATATTGCTATTTTTACTGATTTACATCATTATATTTATTACAGTTATAACATTTAGGACTCAAAAGAAGGAATGTTTCACTCAAAACAACAAGATGTGGAACAAAACATTTACAAATAGTACTAAGATATAAAATGAATCAATGCATGCTACCAACGAGAAACCATTTAATATTTACATGGGAACAGAAGAAACAAATAGTCCATAGCTAAATGTCATCTGATTTATAAAATTGATAAATCTGACATGGGCAGAATTGGTGCTACTTTGTTGTGCTGGGCACTCTCTGGAATTGCCAGTGTCAGTATTGCAGAGTTTAACATGGGGCAAGTTGAAGCTTACGTTTAGATGCTTTTAGATAATGTGAAGTCATCAGTTGTACACTCAATTACACTGATCACTGCTACATCACACCATGGTGAATTGTTCTCTTGGTGTGTGAGGAGATGACGAGTCGAGTGTTGAAGGCATGAAGTGCACCCATGGCCAGGACACACCACCTCATAATATGATATAAAATGATGGCAATGTTGATTACTACCACACAGAATAACTTAAATTCCTGGAGTTTCACACATTCATAGAAAGACAGCACAAATAATTAATTTAAGTAAATACCTGCTATTGCCCCAGATGAGTGTTAGGACTCTGAACACCCAAAGTGATTGATCAGAACATTAAATTCATATCATGAATTCATTGCAATAACAGACATTTTGGGTGGAGAAAAAGAAAGAGCTGGCAATTTCCGCAAATACTGCAATAGGTGGGTGAAAAAAAAAGGATGTGGTCCACCACACTTGCCATATACCAGGGAAAACACTGTAATGATTCAAGAAAGTATTAAAATCTTTGTGTGGATGGTTCTGCTGAATAGTGGTCTTACCTCGCACGTTTTTGGGCAGTGATCACAGAAGAGCTCAATCTTCAGGTCTCCAAGATCTGTATGTAATGTCACCGACTGCAAGCAGAACATACATAGTTTCTTTCAGACTGCATATTACAGTATATTCAAGATGAACATTGTCCACTACATTAATTTGACTATTCATGATAGTTAACGTTATTTTGCAAATAATTGTATTACCTAAAACTATTTTTAAATAAAATATGTTTTACTAAATTACTCATAGCATACATTTATTTACTTACCAGTATTAGTATTATTGCTATATAATTGTTGTGGTGTATTAATATTTTAATAATTCTTATTACTAGCATCTAATATATTGATTTACACCATTCTATTGCTGTATTTATTTTAATAATAATAATAAGATACAGTCTGTAACTTCTATTGTGCCTAAATATTTGGAAACCAAGCTCAGAGGCACATCAAGACAAAAGGATTGATCAAACTCAAAATCCATAAGCAGTATTCCTGTTGTCAACAGATGGGTCAAAGCACTAGAGAGCTATGGTGGATAAGCAAGGTTGTAAAGATAAATTTTTAAATGACAATGGAATTTTGTAATATTTTCAACTGATCTAACATTATGGGGGAGCATATTCCAAAGAGTTGGTGCAGCAACAGAAAAAGCCCTAGTTCCAATTTTAGTGTTGACTCTAGGAACAAAAAGTAGGTCAGAACTTTATGATCTTAAATATTATACGATATTGTACAGGAAGCCAATGCAAAGACTTCAAAAGTGGTACAGTGCGAGAAAAATTAGATCCTGTAACTACCTTTGGCAGACTATTTTTGACTCGTTGATGTTTTGTAATATCCATACTAGCGATATTATAAAGGAGGGAATTGCAATGGTCAAGTCTGCTGCTAACAAGCGCTGTTGCAATAGTTGTAGCAACAGAAAATTACATATACTGGTGAATATGGCGAAGATCACGAATATAATAATGCAGCAGCGACACGTTTGTGATATGTGTTGTCGGAAATTGAAGTTACCATCAAAGATCACTCCTAGATTCCGCACCGAGGTTGATGGCGTGATATACTGATTCAAAATACACATAGGGAAAAAACCATCAAGTTTACTATGCTGCATTGGAGTACCAATAATGATCAATTCAGCATTTAATTTTTCAATTTGGTGTCAGTCATCCAATGGAAGATGTTTTGGAGGCAATCACTAAGTTGGTTAAAGGAGCACTAAGTTGGTTAAAGGAGCGATTTGTATCCAGTGTAGCCAATGAAATTAAGATCTGAGTATCATAAGGTGTAACCAGAAGGAAAAACGTCAGCAATGCATGCTTATTATTAGTAGTATTTTAATACCTTATTATTATTTGAAATTCTGCGCTATGTTATGTATTTTATATAATGTGAAATGCCACAAACAGATATGGATTTGGCGCTATAATACACCTGGCTATATAAAATATATTATTAATACAGCCAGGTTCATATGAATTCGTAAACTAGGTACTATTTTTACGGTAATCTGTTATCCTGAACACCCTAGATTTTACCATGAATTATTAAACCCACCAGAATTGCCTATGTGCAATTTATGCACTGAGTATCTATACTGACAATCTAAATATATTCAAGGTAGCATTACTGGCATAATTATCGGCCTAAATTAATACTATACGTCGATCCTATATTATCGCTCAAAGAACAACTAATCCTCTTATTCGGTCACTGTTGTCCAAAATATGACCCTATATATTATCAGAATATGGTTTGTGCAAACATACCATTTTATTAATACAATTAATCTTCGTGATAACAGTATAGGTTTGGTCGATTCAGCGCAACAAACAAGCCTATATTAAGGTAAACATTTTAGTGTTACAAATTTACCGCACTTAAGAACGTCGACAGATGGCAGCATCGATGCTCCGACCCCTATGGCGACGCGTGGTAAGATGAGAACGCAACGCCGTCACGCACCAGTGATTATTCACCGGTGCACTGCATCATTCATCCTGATTCATGAAGTGAAAAGTCCGCTTAACATAGTTTCTTTTTTCTCCAAACATCCCTATTATTTTGTATGTTCGGTTAGGTTTTTGTACTAGACTACGTAGTATTGGACTAGTTATTATAATACCCTATATAATTTTATTTATTTAACTGTCCGATATGGTACGATTCTGTCCACCAGCGTCTTTTGGTTCACTAAAAGTATCGGGTTTTGTCAAAGGGAAGAGTCCTTCAATGTGGTGACCCAGGCAGATTGATTGCTTGACATATGTGTATGAATCATAAAGTAACCGTTGGCCGGGGTGTTAGTAATATATTAATAAAGACTTTTTCTGAATACAGTATTTTTTAGTAACAGTAACAGCATACTCGCTGTCACGCATGTCACGACAGCGAAATTGATACCGAGCCCGAGACGGCGAGAGGCGTGATAATTTCGGTGATATTTCTTACACTTTACACCCTAGGCTAGAGTATCGTGAGGCAGAGGCAATTAATTTGTTCATATCATGGCATACATTATATACCAGGCGTCGACAGGTGTCGGAACCGGGGGTGGGGCCGGGTGGGATGGGGGGCAGCCCCACAATATTTTAGGTGGGGGCTGGAGAGAGGATTAACAACCCTATATTTAGAGATTGAAGTAAAGGTGGTTCTGTTGGTAAGCCTCACGGGGGTGTAATTGGATGTTTCTGGGCAACCTCAAGGTTGGGTTTTTGGCGAGTCTGGGTGTGTGTGCAAATGGAGGTTTTTTTAGAGTCTCGGCCCTCCCAATATTCTCCATGTTCGGATGCCAATGTCTACTATTTTCCGCTAAGGCAGAAGCGGTTAACACATTCATATAAACACCACACCTAAATAATATTCTATTTGAATAGACCTTTTCCGCCGGCATTCTGGAGTTGCTGGAACTGCGATTGCGGGTCACTCGCCGAACTGCTGAAGCCACACATATACGATTTTACATGCTAACGATCGATGTGTGCCCTTCAGAAATATGAGCAAAACGATGTACGTAAATATTTGAAATAATTGCCATGTTTCTGGATTCATTAGAAATATAATTCAATTCAATATGTTTTATTCAAACAAACATCCAAACAGACAGTATAGGTTGTAATCGTCTCAACATGATTTTGTTGTGACATATAATGTATTATACATAATGTTGAAAGAAATACACAAGAAGTTAAAAAACTTGTAGTTAATGTGTCCCCTAACTATATGTTACAGTAAATCACACTAGAGAAATTATAAGATGAATGTGTGAATATTTCACACATCCCAAAAGCCTACTCATATAAGGAAAAATGATCACACTGTATTTCACATAGTCTCTTATATATGATTCATTCAAAATAATAAAATGTAAAAAAATACATCATTATTTATGATTCTGATATTTCAATAATTAATACAAACTATACATATTCATTCATGGTTGTTTCCTTGTACCTGTGTCTGAATGATCTGTTTTAATGTTAGTAAGTTTAACATCCAGATAATTCCATAGACTTATGCCATATACACAAAGAGACATGGCTCTAACATTTAAGGTAACACAACATCTTACCAGTTGATGTTTGAGTCATGTTGTTACTGGAATGTCTGTTTTTTCAAAAAGTTTTTGTAAATCGGTTGGTAACATGCAGTGGGATGCCTTGAACATGAATATAGCTGTATTGAATTTTACAAGATCTAAAAATGTCAGTGTTTGTGACCTGTAAAATAGAGGATGAGTTGCAATTCACGAATATGTAAGTATCTAAACATTTTTGTTTGACCAACAACTAGGAAAAAAGTCACTAAAGTAAAAGTACTTAAAAAAAATTGTACTTGAAGCATAAGTACAAAATCAACAACTGTACTTGAAGTAAACACAAAAGTACTTTTCTGAAGTGACTATGTAACATGGCTGATACTACCACCCACACAAGATCATTCAGTGTATAAACCAAACGTGTTACTTAACTGTACTGTTACACAAAAAATGGTGGATATCTTAGTTGAGAGCTTGTGCTTGCCAAACAAAATTAAATTTTACAAATCACAGATGAACTATACCTTTTCAAAAAGAAGTTCCAAAATGTTAACGTAAAAAATGTGGATACTTCATTAGAATAAAAAAGTACACCTTAATTGTACTTTGTTACAAGTAAAAGTACTTCTTAAAAATGTACCTAGTTACTCAAGAAAAGTAAACTTTTCTACTTAAGTAAAGTAACGAAGTAAAAGTACCAGCTCTGCACATGTTTTAGTTATTGTTCTCCTCTGGTTTCCTTGTCATCAGGGGTGAGGTTGGCTGCGATTCCGTTTCTCTCCAAATAAATTTCACGGCATTAAAAAATTGGTAAAAATTACAAAATCCTAACATTTCAATGGGCATAACTCAACATCTATTTCATCTAAAATACTTAGGCACATGTGGTCAAATGGACCAATATTAGATTGTACACATTGTGAGCATAGGCATCAGAACCGGGTGGGGGGCCTGGGGGGCTGAGACCCCCGATCATTTTGCTATGGGGCTGGAGACAGATTTTGTCTCCCAATATTTCAGTAAGGATGGGTGGAGCATGCCTTTGTTGATGTGATATGGAATTGCCTCGGCAGCTGTTTACAAATTGCATGTTTTGTTAAAATTGAACATTTCACGCAAAACGTTAAAAACTGCGAATACTGTTTCTGGCTTATTACAGTGTAAATGACATTTTGTTAGGCAGTATAACTTTAACATATTTTCTACTGGTAGTATATATAAGAAGAGTATATATAAGAAGAGTATATAAATGTTGAAAAAATGAGGAATAGACACTGTACCTTGAAACAGCAAAGGTTTACTGACAGCTTAGTAACCACTATTTTGGTTTTGTTGCAGACTTGAGACTACTTTCTGGCAGTATGCGTCTTGCACACATTCTACTCACACTGCTAGTTGTGAATGCTTGCCTTGTTCTCAGTGACACAGTTCCACAGTCATCTGTCGACCTTTCGCATCATGAAGATACCGAAACCTGCAGTGATTCCCAGTGCGGAGATGCTGTCAAATCACGCCATGAATCGGACAAATATCTTCGGAAACCAAAGGTTATTTTGTATTGGACAACGTTCTACGGCCACAGAGACTTTGAATTTGGACTTGGACAACAGCCATTCAAGGATGCTGGATGTCCAGTCTTCAACTGTGTTGCAACAGCTGATCAGTCACGCTTGCAAGAGGCAGATGCACTGATGTTTCATATGAGGAATGTTAATCACCAGACAGTTTATCCAAAGAAAAGAGCTCCTCATCAACGATACGTATTTTTCCTGCTTGAGCATCCATACCATCAGTGGAATGACCTTCGGCAGTTCAACGGGTTCTTTAACTTGACCATGACCTACAGGCAAGATTCAGACATATTTTTGCCGTACGGTAGGATCCAGAAAGTGAATTCCGAAACAGACACTCATGTTGTTATGCCGCCCAGCAAGCCACGGAAGCTGGTTGCTTGGTTTGTCAGCAACTGTCAGAGTCACAGCAAGCGAGAGGATTATGTTAAAGAATTACAGAAGTACATCACAGTTGATATTTACGGGCAGTGCGGCCCACTAAACTGTCCCCCTAACAACATGCAGTATCACGCCGTTCGCATGTGGCCAAGTTGTTATACAATGCTGGAGGAGAACTACAAGTTCTACATCTCCTTCGAGAACAACTTCTGCAAGGATTATGTCACAGAGAAGATGTACAATATACTTAAACTGAATGTGGTTCCCATTGTGCTGGGTGGCACAGACTACAGTCGAGATGCTCCTCCGAATTCTGTCATAAACATTCAGGATTTTGATTCACCAAAACAACTGTCTGAGTATTTGATCGAATTAGATAAAAATGAAGAGAAATACCTGGAGTATTTTAGATGGAAACGCGAGTACAAAGTGGCGGCAGAGAAGCCCATCCATGATGCATTTTGCAGGTTGTGTGAAATATTGAATGATCCCGACTATCCACGTAAAAGTCATGATGACCTTGATGAGTGGTGGGGGAAGGAAAAACACTGTGACTTGGCAAAGATAAGTAAATTGAAACAAAAGTGGAAAGTTAAATGATTACTATGTGAGTGTTTTCTCTATGCCGGCCGCAATGTGAGGCTTGCCTCAATACTGATCCTCGATATTTGTTTATTTTCCTTCTTCCGTCATTGATCTCACATGGCAGCCTCCACCACCATTCTTGCCTTCCCAGGCCATTCATTCTCGCATTCATTCTCCTGTTTTAATGAACCACAATTAAACTTATAATTTGAATGTTATAATTATTTTTAAATTCGACTACCCTGCTGATTTGCAAGCAGAACGGAAAATTTATAAGCATGATTTTGTGATAACAATTATAAGATGTTATACATTTGAAGTTTAAAACACCTTTTTTGAGAACTTATGTGATACATATTTGGACTCTGAAGGGGTGTGAAACACATCCATACAGTTGTTAATTTGAAACTTGGTTCCAAAAGGGAATACCCAAGAAGTGCTTGTTTACTGTTTCATTAAAAAATCTGTTATCTATTTACAATCGTTTTAGTTAGTTTTTTGCTTTCAAAATAAACTACTGAAATTTAGTAGTTTGTGAGGATGGTTGCATTTAAATGCAAGTAACAATAGCAGTTAATATTTTCTGCTACCCAATTTAGGTGTTCATGTTTACATATAATATTATGGTATATTCAGATGAATTAATTTTAAAACATGCTCATACTCGAGTCACAAGTCTAGTTTATTCTCAAAAACCACAGTTTACATGATAATTATTATTAACGTTTTATTTATTGCATTGTTGATGTTAATGTTTGTTATGCGTTTGTTGCATTTTTGTGTTTGTCTTTATATATGATTATAGCCACATTCTGCTCATAAATTTTCATAACACTTGATATTATCTTTTTTACCGAATGACATTTTAAGACCAGTCTTAAAGCAAGGTTGTCTGTACCATTACTTGGAGTAAGGTTGTCTGTGCCATTACTTGGAGTAAGGTTGTCTGTGCCATTACTTAGAGTAAGGTTGTCTGTGCCATTACTTGCAGTAAGGTTGTCTGCCATTACCTGCAGTAAGGTTGTCTGTGTCACTACATGCAGTAAGGTTGTCTGCCATTACCTGCAGTAAGGTTGTCAGTGCCATTACCTGCAGTAAGGTTGTCTGCCATTACCTGCAGTAAGGTTGTCTGTGCCATTACCTGCAGTAAGGTTGTCTGCCATTACCTGTAGTAAGGTTGTATGTGCCATTACAAGTAGTAAGGTTGTCTGCCATTACTTGGAGTAAGGTTATCTGTGCCATTACCTGGAGTAAGGTTGTGTGTGCCATTACCTGGAGTAAGGTTGTCTGTGCCATTACTTGCAGTAAGCAGAGGTGGTAATTATTAGCAGGAAGTTTGCTGAGTTGGTAATCGTGAATTTGGGAATATTGCAAACTGTCGAACATCAAAGGGCCTTGAAGTTAACCCAGCCAGGAACACCAATAACATAAAATGAATGTTATATTTACAATATGAATCTGAACATTTCCTAATCAAAATGTTCAAATTGTGAATACTGTTTCAAGCTTATTCAATGCAGTTTGGTGGGCAGTCTGCCTTCAACATATTTGTTCTAGTATTAAGAACATTATGTTAAAAATTGAGGAATGGACAACCTTGGTTAAACAAACTCCAATAATAAACAATATGAGAAGCTGATGGAGAACTGTGCTGCTGATGAGCTGCAAGTAATGTGTATCGTTGGATGGTACTGTCGCTATGGTAAACAATATGAGAATCTGATGGAGAACCGTGCTGCTGATGAGCTGCAAGTAATGTGTATCGTTGGATGGTACTGTGGCTATGATAAACCTGTTTGGTATGTCAACCATGCAGTGAGGGTACTTGACATGTTACATCTTCACCATTTTAAACCCATTTTCTTTTCACTATAACAGGTGTTTCTTCCAATAGTTGTAGTTATGCCATAAAAAGCAAAGCCTTGACTTGACCGTCTTGGAAAATGTGCAATGTTATAATTATAAGTTTACGTGTTATTACTAGATGCTACTAAAGCATTTGATAAAGTAAATTATGTTAAACTTTTTAACTTACTGATGGAAAGAGGAATGAATCCCCTTTTAATCAGATGTTTACTTTATATGTACACTAATCAACATTTAAATGTATCATGGAACAATTCCATGTCATTGCATTTCTCCACTCCCAATGGTGTGAAGCAGGGTGGGGTGTTGTCCCCCATATTATTTTCTATCTACATTGATGAAATGTTAACAAGACTGCATGCCTGGTTTTGGCTGTATGATTGGTCATAAGTACTATGATGCTGTTGGCTATGCTGATGATATATCTTTGGTAGCTCCATCGATATATGCATTGAACAAAATGTGTGATGTATGTCAAAAATTTACATATGAATATGATTTACAATTCAACCCGGCAAAATGTAAACTTATTAAATATGGCAGTGGTACCGACTGCCCATTTTACTTTGATGGTTTAAAAGTGAAACATAATAAAAAAGGGTTGCATTGAGGCCACATTATTGGGCCTGACACTCACCAGGCTATGGTAAAAGATATGTGTCATGATTTTATATGGCGTGTAAATGCATTATCTGCTAATTTTGGGTTTTGTAATATAAACATAAAACTGTACTGTACATCTGTCTATGGTGTATGTCTGTGGAACTTGCAAAACAAACATGTTGATATTTTGTATACTACATGGTGCAAAGGTATCAGAAAACTGTTTAATCTACCAGTTTGCATGCATTGTAATATGGTGCCACTTTTAGCAGACTGTTTACCGATTCAAATTCAAATTATGAATCGAATGGTACGATTTATGCAGAGTTGCTTGAAATGAAGTAACTCCAGTTTGAAAATGCTCTCTCATCTAGCCTTTCAAGGTAGTGGGTCATACATGTCTAAAAGTTTTAACTATATCATGTCCAAATTCAAACTTGATGCCATGACATTCTTTCGAATGAAGTCTAATCAGTTTTATGGTATGATTCAAGACCACTACCAGGAGGGGCTGGATGATGAACTAGTATGTAGAGTCACATTTGCAAAAGATGTATTACATAATATAGATAATGCGGGTAGCTCTTCTTTTTTAGCCATTGACGAGCTGCGCTCATTACTTACTGTTTTATGTATACAATAACTTATATACAATGATTTAGTCGAATTGTAAAAAAAATTAGTACAAATAAATGTATTATTATTATAACAATTATTACACCTCATTCAGTGTTCTGCTCTGAATTCATGGTTAAATAAAGGATCTTTAAAAATCCATACTCTGATGAATGCAATATTGTGCATATACGTGCTTTGGTGAGTGAGTTACAACTAAACATAGTTAACAAGATTTAATCAAATTTCCATCAAAACAGAAAATCCCACAGCAAGTGGACAAGGTAGCCGTTTGATTATGTAGAGTCCAATGATTTATTTTTAACTATTGAGAAGTAAATACATCAAACACAAATCGGTATTTCTAGTGGGTCTAAAAGATAATGTCTGACGTTTTCTATGAAACTACCGTGGTAAAAAAAATTGCATAAACAAACCTTCAAAATTATGGACTATACATAGGTTACAAGTTTTC